>APFE031427839.1:32951-42999 GCA_000404065.3 Pinus taeda
TTCCAGATTAGCAATCACATCAACATTAAAGTAAACTACAGATAGAACATAAACATAAATCGCAGAAGACAAGCCAAGACAAAAGGACACAAGATGTGGTGCTAGCCATGGACAAACCCCAATGTGGGGAAACCCTTGATCAATTCTTCTTATATGTTCTTCAATAGTTCAGCAAAGACAGAAAGAAAGAGATAGTACATTTACAACAGAAGACAACACTTAGACTTTCTAGATAAGAAAATAGATCATCTCTACATGAGATCAGTTGAAGACATGTTGCTTCAACTGATTCTCCAAGGTGACTCCTTCACCTATCATTGTGTTGCATCTCGACATCAGGTTGCACCTCACCGTGTTGCACCATGCTGCACCCATCATCACATTGTTGGACCTCATGACTGTTGCACCTTATGCTGCACTGTTGTACCAATGTGCCATACAACATGTCTCATGTGCTTGCAGCACCATGCTTGCCACTGTTGTCTGTTGCTTCTTGTTGTCCATGCTTGTTGTCCCAATATTGTTATGTCTCATCATACTGTTGTCCCAACATCTTAGAATTGTCCCATTAAACATTGCTACACTATATCATTGTTGTCCCATCATTATGTTGTCCATGCTTGTTGTTGGCCCTACCAGTCGTGCTATACCTTGTTGTTGTCCCCTTACAACTTGCTATACCTTTGTTGCTGTGCCATGTGACTTTGCAACACTATGTAGCCTTGTTGTCCATGCATCTTTGCAGCACTATTTAGCCTTGTTGTCCATGCGTCTTTGCAGCACTATTTAGCAGTGTTGTCCATGCATCTTTACAGCACTATTTAGCCTTGCTACCCATGCATCTTTGCATCTTTACATGTTGTACCTTGCTGCTCCATGTACTGGCTGTCCCATCTAGACATGGTGTACCTTGCTGCTCCATGTATGAGCTGTCCCATCTAGACATGTTGTACCTTCCTGCTCTATGCACTAGTTGTCCCATCTAGACATGTTGTACATTGCTGCTCCATGTACAGCTATACTGTTGTCCCACTGTAACACCTACAGCACACACAGATTTCCATGTTGTCACCTACAACACACATAGATTCAAGGTTGTCACCTACAGCACATATAGGGTCCTTACATGGCTAGGTCCCCTTTTCTAGCTGCGTATAGGACTCCTCAATTGCTATGAATCTGGCCTCTCTTTACTGCAGACTTGGGCCTCCTCTAACTGCAGATTTAGGCCTCATTCAATTGAGGGGTAGCATTCCCCACACCCTTTTCGGGATAGGTGGCATCGACTCCAAGAATAATCCCATGATTGTTTCCATCTCTACCAAATTAGAGAGAGCACCCTTCTATCTGATGAAGTGCCTTGAAGCACTACAATCAATAAGTCAGATTCCCAAAGAGTCTGAAGGAGAGGGCCAATACAAGATAATGCTTCTTTATCTTATCATAAACAATATTTGATTCTTCATCCCTGGGATTCCTTGCTTTCTTGAAGAGTCGGTCGTTTCCTTGATGACCTGCATTACCTGTCATTCCCTTGATCATTAAAGATGTCCCTGAAATGATTGTTATCATCATCAACTGATGTGTCCCTACCTCGGACACTCCTTCGCATAATGGTCGAACTTATTATAAACAAGGAATTTGTCTTTCCTTCCACCCTTAGATCTGGACTTCCCATTGAAGTGATCTTTAGGTAGGCCATCAAAAGCTTCCGTTGTGCCATTTTGATAATATTCTCTGCTTCGACTTCACCCTTGGTGAATTTGGAGAGGGATGAGGAATCCATTGAGCCCTTTGTCCTTTCCCAACTGTCTTCAGTGATTGCTCTTTCACACTTGCTTGGGCTTTGTCTTTACTGCACCTCTGATACCATGTTAATTTTAAGTATGTTCTATGCTTAAAGCAATTTATTTCAATTTTCACAGTTAGCTCAATATCTCTTCCAAATTAGCAATCACATCAACATTAAAGTAAACTGCAGACAGAAAATAAACATAAATCGTAGAAGACAAGCCAAGACAAGAGGACACGAGATGTGGCGCTAGCCAGGGACAAACCCCAATTTGGGGAAACCCTTGATCAATTCTTCTTATATGTTCTTCAATAGTTCAACAGAGAGAGAGAGAGGGAGAGAGAAAGAGTACATTTACAACAGAAGTCAACACTTAGACTTTCCAGATAAGCGAATAGATCATCTCTACATGAGATCAATTGAAGACATGTTGCTTCAACTAATTCTCCAAGGTGACTCCTTCACCTATCATTGTGTTGCATCTCGACATCATGCTGCACCTCACCGTGCTGCACCATGCTGCACCCATCATCACATTGTTGGACCTCATGACTGTTGCACCTTATGCTGCACTGTTGTCCCATGTGCCATACAGCATGTCTCATGTGCTTGCAACACCATGCTTGCCACTTTTGTTTGTGCTTGTTGTTATCCATGCTTGTTGTCCCAATATTGTTTTATTTCATCATATTGTTGTCCTAACATCTTATAGTTGTCCCATTAAACATTGCTGCACTATATCACGGTTGTCCCATCATTGTGTTGTCCATGCTTGCCGCTGGCCCTACAAGTCGTGCTATACCTTGTTGTTGTCCCCTTACAGCTTGCTATACCTTTATTGTTGTCCAATATGACTTTGCAACACTATGTAGCCTTGTTGTCCATGTATCTTTGCAAAAATATTTAGCCTTGTTGTCCATGCATCTTTGCAAGCACTATTTAGCAGTGTTGTCCAGACTCCATGCATCTTTGCAGCACTATTTAGCCTTGTTGTCCATGCATCTTTACAGCACTATTTAGCCTTGTTGTCCATGAATCTTTGCATCTTTACATGCTATACCTTGCTGCTCCATGTACTAGTTGTCCCATCTAGACATGTTGTACCTTGTTGCTCCATGTACTCACTGTCCCATCTAGACATGTTGTACCTTGCTGCTCTATGCACCAGCTGTCCCATCTAGACATGTTGTGCCTTGTTGCTCCATGTATAGCTATATTGTTGTCCCACTGTAACACCTACAACACACATAGATTTCCATGCTGTCACCTACAGCACACATAGATTCCATGTTGTCACCTACAGCACATATAGGGTCCTTCTTATGTGGCTAGGTCTCCTTTTCTAGCTGCATATAGGTCTCCTCAATTGCTATAAATTTGGCCTCTCTTTACTGCAGACTTAGGCCTCCTCTAACTGTGGATTTAGGCCTCCCGCCTCCTTTAACGTAGCCAGGGCTCTACCTTAACTGTTGCTAGAGCACTCTTCCATTTGCGGTTGAGTCTCCTTTCCACCTGCAGCTAGGGCTTTTATCATGACTGCGGCTAGGACTTGTTTGCAACTCCATTTAGATCTGCGGCTAGGGCTAGGTCTCTTCTCTAGGACAACAGCTTAGGTCTCTTCTACACCAGCGTTGAGGGCAATTTAGAACTTCTCCTCGTTGCACTATAGTAGTCTCCTCCATGACTGCGTTAAGGCTGATTAGGACTTCTTCATTAGAGCAGCGTAAAGCCTAGGGCACTCCCTCTAGATAGCGTAGAACCTTTTTCCATTAGGGCAACATTCTCCCTTAGGATCTCTCCTCCTACTAAAACCCAAAGACAAGTAGAGAGGAAGAGATCCCAAGTGTGTGTCCAAATGACTTTCAAGGCACCTCTATTTATGCTAAAACATTGAGCACATATGGGGTTTATTTGGTTGTTGGCCGACCTTGACGAATTGTCCCATAACACAAATAAGTTCATATCTCCATCAATACTTATCAGAATCAGATGATCTTTAGATCAATCCTACACCTCTCGATGAGAGGGATCCAAGAAAAATACCAGCTGCTATTAATAAGATGACCCACATGGAGTTTGGCCCTAGTTGCCAATTTTAACATGTATAGAATCTCACAAGTAGGCCAAATTTGAAGCGTTTTGTTTGAGTGTTGGGTTTACAGGCTACGATCTGACATTGCACTAAAGGGACACGTCACAACTCGCATTTTCTAAGGGTATGAATTCACACTAGAGAAGAGGCTGAAACTTGCATTGTGAGTGGCTAAACTCTGTTATGCCTACTATCATCTATTGACCTGATCTTGCTAGTTATTGTTGTTGATTTGGGGTAGCATCGAATGTGCTCTAGCCACGAAATTTGGTGGAGAGAATAAATTCAAAATTCCACTTCTGCTTGTCCGAATGAGAAGATCTTTTATATCAAACTTGGACCTATCGAAAAGAGGAATCCAATGCAATAATCATCTCCATCATATGATTTGTCCCAAGGTAGAATTTGGCCCTAGTTGCCAATTTTAACAATCCCTCTCAACTAGGGAGAATTCCACCTGTCAATCCATCTATCATCATGTACCATCTTTGTCATCATTGCTTTGCTCTACTCTACTCTGCTCTGCTCTGCAGAACCATGAAGTAATAAAGAAGCAGTGATCGAGAGTGAGTCACAAGACCTGACCACTCTCCACTGACAAAAGTCAGCCCTTGATCCCAAATCAAGTTGTTGAACACCATGTATACTAGTCATAGGGAGTACGGTAGTACACCATGCATCCATCGATAGTGCTATGGTCCCTAACCACTTTTCCTAACTCATTGGCCAGATGAGAGGTACTTCCCATGAGTCCCAGACTCCATGGGTAGGATGTGTGTTAGGGCATTGGCAGGAGAAGGTGAACCACTCATCCTGCTCATATGCCATAGGAAAAGGTGAACCAATCATCTTATGCATAGGTCAATCATAGGGGAAGGTGGACGACTCACCCTATACACATGTCAACCATCATGGGGTATCACAGGGGAAGGTGAACCACTCACCCTACATACATGTGTCTGCAATCATAGGGGAAGGTGAACCACTCACCCAGTATCTAGCACACCACTAGGAGAAGGTGAACAACTCACCCTGTATCTAGCGCACCACTAGGAGAAGGTGAACCACTCACCCTATGGTCGCTCATAGCTCCAAGAAGTACCCCAGGATCTCCCAGAGCTCAATGTCCAACTCATATGGGACCCTCATAAGAGGCTTTTTCCACGACTCCAAGTCTCTCTCGGAAGGTTAAGAATTTGACCTTCCCCAAAGGCTTCATGAGAAAGTCTACGACCTGCTCATCCATCCTGATGTGTTGGAGCCTTATAGCTCCCCGTTGTACCATATCCCCGATAAAGTGGTACCTGATATCAATGTGCTTGGAGCGATCATGGAACACGGGATTCTCTGAAAGGTGAATCCCACTCTAGTTGTCGCAGAATATCTCGATGGTATCCAGCACATGCTCAAATAGTTCACTGAAGAGCTTCCTCAACCAAACAACTTCACAACAAGCCATACTTGTAGCAATGTATACGACCTCAGCGGTGCTTAAAGCAACTGATTTCTGCTTCCTGCTCATCCAATATATTGAAGCAGACCTTAATGAGAAGCAACACCCAGACATGCTTTTACTATCCACCACACTGCCAGCGCAATCAGCATCTATATAACCATGTAGCATCAAATTCCATGCAGTGTATCTCAAACCATAGCGGATTGTGTTAGTTTTTGGTAGCATCAGAAGTGCTCTATTAGAATTTCTAAGTTTGACACGCTAGAAACCCTCCATGCACTTTATCTGATTCATTCCTACCTACTTGTTATTTTACTTAACAAGTTATTTACAATGTAAACACTGAAAATAAACACTAGTGCATGCTCAACATATTACAGACCAACAACTAAAGGAAACGGAAACAATTACACCATATGACACCATTATTTTTGGACCAATGTCCTCGGAAAAAACCCAATGTGGGAAAACCGGTGCAGCTATCTGAGGGTTTTCTTATTAAGCAATATCAGAGTACAATCTGGGTGCCGAAACTGGCCTACTCAACAGAAAATTCCCTTGG
Source organism: Pinus taeda (assembly GCA_000404065.3). Taxonomy (NCBI): domain Eukaryota; kingdom Viridiplantae; phylum Streptophyta; class Pinopsida; order Pinales; family Pinaceae; genus Pinus; species Pinus taeda. The sequence goes on from APFE031427839.1 coordinate 38,854, forward strand.
CAGTAATACCTCTCAATTTGAGACAAATCTCATGGTTGAAACCCCAGATAATCCTTCCGGCAGCGCCTCAACACCAATCTGCCCGAGAAACCCCAGCGTCAGCCTTTTCTGGATTGCGTCAGCCTGTCTATGCCCAGTGTTGGCCCTGCATCACCCCACATGGGTCTGCATCAGCCTTAGGAGGCCCTGCATCAACAACGCTGGCCTCTCTGAAGCTCTGAACAGCTCCCGGCTGCTTCTGCATGGCTCTGCGTGAGCCCTAGCTGGTTCTGTGTCACACTCCCTGGCTACTGCGCTGCTCTCCCGGCACTATCTCTGCCTCTTTGTCTCTTTGTACTCAATGCCACTCAGCTGCAACTCTCGATTACTAATTCTATCTCTCTTCGCAAACCCCGTTCTAGAGAATAGAATCATTGATCACTCTGGTGTATTCGACAAATGACCCTCAAGCCTCCTCTTATATTTTTCCTTTTGACATATCAACAGTTAAGATTAAGTCCCTAATCAATGGCTAAGATTAGATCTGACTTGATCCATGTCTTTTGGACCATTCTAACACAATTTCATATTAATACATAATAATATTTTATTTTCCCTAAGTTTAGACTTAGAGACTCCATTAAAAATATTAATTATTTTAATATCTCCTTAACTGTTTAGAATCTACCCAAACCCTTTCTGGGTATTGGAGATCTCATGTGCCCCAACCTCTCCACCAAATTTCGTGGCTAAAGCACATCTGATGCTACCACAAATCAACACTCCCTCTTAGCGAAGACTGTGCTCTAGCAATACTCCTCACTAAGTATTACTCTGATCATCCGGCATCGGTCCCTGGGCTGATGCTAGGCCTGCTGCCCACCATCCTCTGCACTGTTGTATCCTGTATTGCTGCCCATGGTTCTGCCACTGCCACTGCTGCATCCGTACTACAGCTCGCTCTACATCTGTGTTGTTGCTGGTCCTTTTTCCTAGCACTGCATCCGCAGTGCACCTCCTCTCATCATGTTGCATTGTGTAGCCCACTGTTGCACTACAACTCAGTTACTGAAAAGTAAGTAACAGATCTCCCAATTTGACCTCCCTATTGGGCTAGAGACACCCATTGATGTTGAAGCTCCCACTGCCGCTGACAAGTGCTCCCTCTCTAACCTCTGCCCTGCTGCAACAACTTCCTGCATCTCGCACTGTTGCACACCTCTCTATGCCATTCTACACTGGTGCAACACTTCTGTGCCTCTCGCACTGCTCCAACCTGTTAGCCTCGCGTTGTCTCGGGACTCCTGCATTATAACTCTCTCTGTCGCTTCATCTGCATCCATCTCTACCCGACTCAGTCAGTCCTGCTACTCCTCTTGGGGGCTCCCGTAGCAAGGTCTAATCCAAGAGGTTGGGTACCTCAAGGATCATGCCCCACATCGCCTGTAGTCTGCCTGACTACAGCGCGATGTCTCCCCACTTTCGCTCAAGTGGTGCATGTGCACTCATGGCACAGTCATCGTCTGTCAAAACTTCCTTCTCTGCCCTTGCTGCCGCTGCCTTAGTCTCGGAAGACTCTCCCTTACTCTTCTTCCTTAGACATTGGGTCGCATAATGACCCAGCTCCCCATAGTGGAAGCACTTGATCTTGGAGAGATCATTCTTCCACTTTTCATGCTTTCCCTCAGATGCTAGGACAACATCTTCCTCCTCCTATTTGACTTTGATCCACTTGCTGCTACTACCCGTCTTCGATTGTCGTCTATCTCTTCCTGGCGAAAAGCCTCCCACATCTCGTCCCAAGGTGGGAAGAGTCCCTCTACCCAGTATACTCTGGACAAATACCTCCCAGTCTTTTGAGACAGCATTCAGGGTTGTCCTCACCATCAACTCCTAATCCGGCGTGGCTTCTATAGCAGTTAACTGAGCTCGGATCTCATTCAGTCCTCTAAGGAAGGTGTCAATCGGTTCTCCCTTCTTCATCTGATACGACCTCAACTGATTCTCAAGTAGCATTCTTCTCTGCACAGAAGTATGCTGGTACAATTTCTTGAGAGCCTCCCACATCTCATATGTCGTTTCCTTCTCGACAATGTGTGGTAATACATGATCCTTGACCCCGTCAAGGATGATGCTCTAGGCCCTTGCCATTGCCTCTTCGTACTTGTCATTATCATTGGGGTCGACTGGGATAGCTTTATCTTCAAGGCGAAGTTCTTGACACGATTTTTGTCAAGTACGGATAAGATCCTGACCTTCCAGACTGCGAAGTTCGACGCTCCGTCCAATCTATCTTGGTCTCTTACTCCGTGTAGTGCCATGATGCTCTTCTACTTCCCTCCCGGAAGTTCTCTGTTCGACTCCTTCGAGTCTCTACTTCTCACCTAGAAGTTTTTTTCTGGACTCCCTCTGAGTCCCGATTTCCCTCCTAGAAATCCTTCTACCGCTGTCGAGATGCCCCCTATTTTGATCGTCTTGTGCAACTGCACCACTGATCCGGGTTCCTCGGCTAGAAACCCTCGGTAACAACTCCCTCCTCTTGGCCTTGCTCTGTCAGGTATTGTTCCGACTACAATACCTCATCAGCTCCACTCTGCAATATTCCCACAATCTTCTAAACCCTAGCAACCTGGCCTCCTCAGCCAACTGCGTCAACGCTCCCAGCTTCTGCGTGGCCCTGCATGAGGCTCCCTTTGCCTTCCTTAGCCTCCGTGCTGCCTCTTCCCAGCTCACCCTTGATCATGCAGGCACTGCATCACCCTTCCTTGTTGCTCTGCTAGAAACAGCTTTTGTCACCTCGGGGCAGTGGTTTTCTGTTGCTATTGCTCCGCTCGGCTGATGTCCTTAGTCCTCCTGTGATCTGCAACCTCGCTCTGATACCATGTTGGAATTTCTAAGGCTGACACGTTAGAAACCCTCCACACACTTTATCTGATTTATTCCTACCTACTTGTTATTTTACTTAACCAGTTATTTACAATGTAAATATTGAAAATAAACATTAGTGCATGCTCAACATATTACAGATCAACAACTAAAGAAAACAGAAACAATCACACCATATGACACCATTATTTTTGGACCAATGTCCCCGAAAAAACCTAATGTGGGAAAACCGGTGCAGCTATCTAAGGGTTTTCTTATTAAGCAATATCAGAGTACAATCTGGGTGCCAAAACCGGCCTACCCAACAGAGAATTTCCTTGGCAGTAATACCTCTCAGTTTGAGACAAATCTCTTGGCTGAAACCCCGGATAATCCTTCCGGCAGCTCCTCAACACCAATTTGCCCATGAAACCCCAGCATCAGCCTTTTCTGGACTACGTCAGCCCCTCTCTGCCCAACACTGGCCCTGCGTCACCCAGGATGCGTTTGCGTTAGCTTTAGGAGGCCCTGCATCAGCCCTCTAACCCTCTGCATCAGTAGTGCTGACCTCTCTGAGGCTCTTCGCAGCTCCCGGCTGCCTCTGCGTGGCCTTGCGTGAGCCCTGGCTGGCTCTGTGTCACACTCCCCGGCTATGGCACTGCTCTCCTAGCACTATCTCTGCCTCTCTGTCTCTCTATACTCAATGCCCCTCTACTACAACTCCCAATCACTAATTCTATCTCTCTTAGCAAACCTCGCTCTAGAGAACAGAATCATTGATCACTCTGGCATATTTTCCAAGTGACCCTCAAGCCTCCTCTTATATTTTTCCTGTTGGCATATCAACAGCCGAGATTAAGTCCCTAATCAACGACTAAGATTAGGTCTAGCTTGATCCATGTCTTTTGGACCATTCTAACATAGTTTCATATTAATACACATTAATATTTTATTTTCCCTAAGTTTAGCTTTAAGGACTCCATTAAAAATATTAATTATTTTAATATCTCCTGAACTATTTAGAATCTGCCCAAACCCTTTTTGGGTATTGGAAATCTCATGTGCCCCAACCTCTCCACCAAATTTCGTGGCTAGAGCACGTCCGATGCTACCACAAATCAACATGCTCTAGCCTTGAAAATTGGTGGAGAGGCTAATGCACATGATTTCTAGAAAACCCAGAAACTGTTTGGTGAAATTCCACCCGGATTGTATTTTATTAAAATAATTAATATTTTTAATGGAGTTCCTAAGTCTAAACTTAGGGAAATTAAAATATTAATGGGCATTAATCAAAATATG
>APFE031427839.1:51162-82365 GCA_000404065.3 Pinus taeda
ACTTTATAAGTGGTAAAGTTACATTATAATTTAAAAGTGACTTTATAAGTGGTAAAGTTACATTCTAATTTAAAGGTGGCTTTATTAAAGTCAATGAAGAATTAGAAAGTGAAAAAGCAACTATGGAAATAAAAGGCTAAGTGGGTGAGTTAAAAAATAGAAAGTGAGAATTAAATGCACATTTATTCTCATCCCTAGATCTAAATGAATCGCAGCCATTAGATCTTAGGATGTTAAAATTGGCAACTAGGGCCAAACTCCATGTGGGTCATCTCATTTATGGCAGCTGATATTTTTCTTGGATCCCTCTCATCGAGAGGTGTAGGATTGATCTAAAGATCATCCGATTCCGATAAGTATTTATGAAGATATGAATTTATTTTGATTATGGACAAATTGTCAAGTCGGCCAGCAACTTATGTAAGCTCAGAAGCCCAATAGTCATGTATATTCAACCTCTACGTTTTAGTATAAATAGAAGAGGACTTGAAGTCATTTGTCACACACACACTCACTCTTGTGATCTCACTTCATCCTGTTTTGGGTTTGATGAAGATGAGAGCTAGAGGGAGTGCCCTAGGACATACGCTGCCCTAGATCTAAATACAATCATGAGAGAATAAGCTCTATGTTGCTCAAAAAGCCAGAAAAGCCGGAACTGCTGGAAAAGCCAGAATTGCCAGAAAAGTTGGAACTACTAGAAAAGTCGAAGCTACCAAAACTGCCATAAAATACAGAACTGCCAGAAAAGCCAGAAAGCCGGAACAGTCGGAAAAGCCGGAAATGCCGGAAAAGCTGGAACCGCCGAAAAAGCCGAAAATGCCAGAAAAGCCAGAACCGCCGGAAAAGCCGGAATTGCCGGAACTGTCAAGGACAACCGAAACTGCCAGGAACAGCCGATAACAGCTGGAACTACCGAAACAACTGGAGCATCTGTCTCCGAAGGAGAGCAGCATGCAAGGGACATCTAACTAACATTGGGATAGTTGTATGGTACTTAGGAGCAAATACACCAAGCATGCAATGTTACAGCTAGCATGCAAGGGACAGCGAGCATGCAACAGCAAGCATGCAAAGGACAAGAAGCATGCTAGGGACAACAAGCAAGAAAGATGCAGCCAGCACATAGGTCAGTATGGCAGCATGGTGCAACGTGGTGAGATGCAACATGATGACGAAATGCAACACAACGATAGGTGAAGGAGTCACCTTGGAGAATTAGTTGAAGCAGCATGTCTTCAACTAATCTCATGTATCATCTTCTTAGAGATGATCTATGCTCTTATCTAAATAAGTCAAAGTGTTGACTTCTTTTGTAAACGTACTATCTCTCTCTCTCTCTCTCTCTCTCTACTGAACTATTGAAGAACATATAAGAAGAATTGATCCAGGGTTTCCCCACATTGGAGTTTGTCCCTGGCTAGCGCCACATCTTGTGTCCTCTTGTCTTGGCTTGTCTTTTGCGATTTATGTTTATATTCTATCTGCAGTTTACTTTAATGCTGATGTGATTGCTAATCTGGAAAAGATATTGAGCTAATTGTGAAAATTGAAATAAATTGCTCTAAGCATAGAACATACCTAAAATTTAACATGGTATCAGAGCTGAAGTGAAGACAATGCCCAAGCAAGAGTGAAAGAGCAATCGCCGAAGATAGTTGGGATAGGACAAAGGATCAATGGATTCCTCATCCCTCTTCAAATTCACTGAGGGTGAAGTCGAAGTAGAGAATATTATCAGAATGGCGCAACAGAAGTTTCTGATGGCTTACCTAAAGATCACTTCAATGGGAAGTCCGGATTTAAGGGTGGAAGGAAAGGCAGATGCCTTGGTTGTAATAAGTTCGACCATTATGCGAAGGAGTGTCTGAGGTTGGGACACATCATTTGATGATGATATCAATCATTCCAGGGACATCTTCAATGATCAGAGGAATGACAGGTAATGCAGGTCATCAAGGAAACGACCGACTCTTCAAAGAAATCAGGGAACCCAGGTATGAAGAATCAAATGTTGTTTTTGATAAGATAAAGAAGTGTTATCTTGTATTGGCCCTCTCCTTTAGATTCTTTGGGAATCTAGCTTATTGATTGTGCCTCAAGGCACTTCATCGAATAGAAGGGTGCACTCTCTAATTTGGTAGAAACGGAAACAACCGTGGGATTATACTTGGAGTCGATGCCACCTATCCTGGGAAGGATGTAGGGGATGTTACCCCTCAATTGAATGTGGGTAACTCTATTCATTTACAAGAATCTATTTTATGTACCTAATCGCAAGAACCTAGTGTCCATCTCGGAAATGGAAGTCAAAGGTTTCAAGGAGGCATTCATCGATGGAAAGGTACGTGTTAAAAAATAGAATTTTCAAAGATGCTTTTTCTCATGGGTTCAGGGTTGGCAATTTGTATAAAGTTGCACGATGGTCCATTGGGGATCATGTCAATTGACATATCTCATCTATAGCACTGGAGGTCTACTTATTGTGGGACCTACTTGATGTGAGTCAAATGGTGACAGGGATGCCTAAATTCAAGAAGAGCATGAAGGTACATGTCTAAGATGTACCGAATGAAAATCTTACAAGGGGACCATTCCCCTCATGTAGCAGGTCCACAGGTTTGGAACAACCCAAGGGGTTTGAGATTGATGATCAGGAATCTCACGTATACAGGTGGAAGAAGGCCCTTTATGGCTTGAAACAAAACTCCCCGAGCATAGTATGAGAGGATTGATAGCTGTCAGATGAAGATGAGATTCACTAAGAGTGAAACCGATCCAAACAATTACCCAAAGGTTGTGGATGATAGACCTCTCATACTGGCACCTTATGAGGACGATCTATTTCTAACAGGTGTAGACCCTCTCATTTGCAGAAGTAAGACAGAGTTGGATTCCGAATGTGGAATGATAAACTGCAAGCCTGTGACTACCTCGAGGATATTAACTTTCAGAAGTTATATGGTAGTGATGTAGGACCAGATTTGGGAAATGCATTTGAGTTTCATAAACTCATTCGCGTTGATGTTCTTGGTGAACTTCCATCCGGACATTTGCAGTTAGCATGGTGAGCTCATATTTGGTTGAGCCTCACTGGATTGGTGCCAAGAATCTTCTGAGATATCTTTGGGGCACAATCTCTCATGGATTGAGATACACTGCTGGAAATATGAAACTGCATGATTATTTGAATGTTGAGTGGGCAAGCAGTGTGGAGGATCACTAGAACACTTCTCAGTGTTGGTTCTCTTTGGATTCTACTTCGATATCATGGATGAGTAGGAAGCAGAAATTGGTTGCTATAAGCACCGCCAAAACCGAATACACAACTACGAGGATGATCTCGTGTGAAGCTGCATGGTTGCAGAAGCTCTTAAGTGAGCTGTTTGTACATGTGATGAATACCACTGTGATTCTCTGTGACAACCAGAGGTGGGATTCGATTATTGAGGAATCTCGTATTTGGTGATTGCTCCAGCAGATAGACATCAGATACTGCCTTATCTGGGATATGGTAAGTCGATGAGCGAGGAGGCTCCATCACATTGAGACTGATGTACAGGTTGCAGACATTTTTTGTCAAAGCCCCGGGGAAAGGTCAAATCTGTAACTTTCCCAAACGACTTGGAGTCGTTGAGAGACCTTCTTAAAAGGGTCCTGCATGTTGCATGCATTGAGCTCTGCAAGCTTTGGGGGGGCTTGGGGTACTAACTGGAGCAACATATGATCACAGGGCGACTCACCCTCCCCTGGTGGTGCGCTATGGAACATGATGATTCGTTCTCCTATGGGCCAGGATATTTCATTCTCCGTGGCGACTATGGAACAGGATGATTCGTTCTCCTGTGGGCCAGGATGATTCGTTCTCCTATGGGCCAGGATGATTCATTCTCTGTGGCGACTGTGGAACAGGATGATTCATTCTCCTGTGGGCCAAGATGATTCGTTCTTTGTGGCCACCGTGGAACAGGATGATTCGTTCTCCTGTGGACTAGGATGATTCGTTCTATGTGGCGACTGTGGAACAGGATGATTCGTTCTCCATGGCGACTGTGGAACAGGATGATTTGTTCTCCATGGCGACTGTGGAACAGGATGATTCGTTCTCCTGTAGACCAAGATGCTTCGTTCTCCATGGCGACTGTGGAACAGGATGATTCGTTCTCCTGTGGGCTAGGATGATTCGTTCTCTATGGCATCCACTGACAGGATGATTCATTCTCCTGTGGACCAGGATGATTTGTTCTCCTGTCGAGGCATCCTACCTATGGAACAGGATGATTCGTTCTCCATGGCGACTGTGGAACAGGATGATTCGTTCTCCTGTGGGCCAGGATGATTTGTTCTCCTGTAGACCAAGATGCTTCGTTCTCCATGGCGACTGTGGAACAGGATGATTCGTTCTCCTGTGGGCTAGGATGATTCGTTCTCTGTGGCATCCACTGACAGGATGATTCGTTCTCCTGTGGGCCAGGATGATTCGTTCTCCTGTCGAGGCATCCTACCTATGCAGTCTGGGACTCATGGGAAGTACCTCTCATCTGATCAATGAGCATGGAAATGAGGATAGGGACCATAGTTGTTCTATCGATGGACACATCGTTGTATCTACCGTACTCCTTATGCTAGGATGACCTCCATTGATCTGGGATCAATATGAGTAGTTTGAGACACTCTCTTGTGATATTGATCTAGGATCAATGAAACTGATTTGGGATCAGTATGAGTGGTTTGAGACACTCTCTTATGATATTGATCTGGGATCAATAAAACTAAATTCGGGTCAGTAAGAGTTATGTGACACACTCTCTTCAGATGAAACTCACTTCGGGTCAATAGAGAATGGTATGAGACATTCTCGATCAATTCTTCTTCTTCATGGTTCAGCAGAGCAGAGCAGTGCAGGGCACTGATGGCAAAGATAGTACAGTCGGACATATGGATCAGCGAATGGAGTTCTCCCTAGTTGAGAGGGAGTGTTAAAATTGGCAACTAGGGCCAAACTCCATGTGGGTCATCTTATTGATGGCATCTGATATTTTTCTTGGATCCTTCACATCGAGAGGTGTAGGATTGATCTAAAGATCATCCAATTCCGATAAGTATTTATGAAGATATGAAATTATTTTGATTATGGACAAGTTGTCAAGTCGGCCAGCAACTTATGTAGGGTCAGAAACACAACAGTCATGTCTATTCAACCTCTACGTTTTAATATGAATAGAAGAGGACTTGAAGTCATTTGTCACACACACACTCACTCTTGTGATCTCACTTCATCCTGTTTTGGGTTTGATGAAGATGAGAGCTAGAGGGAGTGCCCTAAGGTATACGTTGCCCTAGATAACATGCCCTAGATCTAAACGCAGCCATGGGAGAATAAGCTCTACGTTGCTCAAAAAGTTGGAAAAGCCAGAACTACAGGAAAAGTCAGAACTGCCGGAAAAGCCAAAAAAGCCAGAACTGCCGAAACTGCCAGAAAAGTCGAAGCTGTCGGAACTGCCAGAAAAGCTGGAAAAGCCGGAAAAGCTGGAAATGTTGGAAAAGCCGGAAATACCAGAAAATCTGAAAATGTCGGAAAAGTCGGAACTGCTAGAAAAGTTGGAAAAGCCGGAACTATCGGAAAAGCTGGAACTGCCGAAAAAGCCGAAACTGCCGAGAACAGCCAAAACTGTCGGTAACAGCTGGAACTGCCGGTAACAACTGGAACTGCCAGAACTGCCGGGAACTGCCGAAACAGCGGGAGCATCTGTCTCCGAATGAGAGCAGCATGCAAGGGACAACTAACTAACATTAGGACAATTGTATGGTACTTAGCAGCAAATACACCAAGCATGCAATGTTACAACTAGCATGCAAAGGGCAGCTAGCATGCAACAACAAGCAAGAAAGATGCAACCAACACATAGGTTAATATGGTAGCATGGTGCAGCGCGGTGAGGTGCAACATGATGACGAAATGCAGCAAAACGTAGGTGAAGGAGTCACCTTGGAGAATTAGTTGAAACAGCGTGTCTTCAACTGATCTCATGTATCATCTTCTTAGAGATGATCTATGCTCTTATCTAGATAAGTCAAAGTGTTGACTTCTATTGTAAATGTACTATCTCTCTCTCTATGTGCTGAACTATTGAAGAACATATAAGAAGAATTGATTAAGGGTTTCCCCACATTGGGGTTTGTCCCTGGCTAGCGCCACATCTTGTGTCCTCTTGTCTTGGCTTGTCTTGTGCGATTTATGTTTATGTTCTATCTGCGGTTTACTTTAATGCTGATGTGATTGCTAATCTGGAAAAGATATTGAGCCAACTGTGAAAATTGAAATAAATTGCTCTAAGCATAGAACATAGCTAAAATTTAACATAGGGTAACCCAAAAGGTCATTTAAAGAGTAAAAGGAGAAGAGGAGAAAAGATCAATTCATTCTTTCATGAGCACTTGAGAGAAAGAGAAGAGAGAGCAACGAGAAAGTTTCTGAGCAGTGAGAAAGTGAAGGAGAGCAACAAGAAAATATTTCAGCAAATCTGGGCAGCAACATTTATTGGCACGCATCCCAAGGCAAAACCAAACAACAAGAGAAAAGCACAAAAATCGAGGAAGAGGGACAACACAAAAATCGAGGAAGAGGGACAACACAAAAATCGAGAAAGAGGGACAGCAGCAAGGGCACAAATTTCGAGGCAATTGTATCGCTGAAGTCCGTACAAGTTCTAGGCACGTTTTTCGAGGCGATTCGTACAGCATTTAATTATGTTTTATTGCTGGAAAATTTCTGTTTTAGCTGTTTGCTGATTGGCACGATTTTCGAGGCAGAGTTCAAGCACGAAAATCGAGATAAGTTGTAATTTGTGGTTGTTGGAGTTTTCATTGTGTATTTCAGTTTCTCTATAAAAGCATTTTTCAGAAATAAAGAAGAGCTCTCAAACTGGTTTTCCCCAAGAGGTGTAAGGGGTCTTTCAAGGTCACGTTGACCAAAAAACATTGTGTTATTTTTTGTGTGGCTGTCATAATTTCACTGTGTTTTATTTCTGCAATTTTAGTAGTTGTGAAATCTCTAAATTTGTGTTTTCAGAAAATATTGTCATTTCCAGATTTTAGAATTTTTATCATGCTTGGATTTAAAACTAAATGCATGGAGTGATAAGGAGAACTGATAACCGGAGTGGGGATTTAAATTTCTTCAGTTTCTGTCGGGGCAGAAATCTGCTGGAAAATAATGAAGAAGAGGAATTTTCTCCTCAGAGAACTTTCCACCATAAAGTTCGAATTTCTCACTTGATGAGCAGTTGAGCAGTGCTACGCAGTGACTAGAGTCGGTTCAACAGTTGGGTGAGATGGCATCGCATGGGCTCAGAGATCAGGACACGCTGGACGTAGCCTCCAACTTTGTCATATGGAAGACCAGAATCTTAGTTGTTTTGGAGGAATATGATCTTGAGGCCTACGTCAAAAGTCTTGTAGTTGTTCCTGCAGACAACGATCAAAAGAAGAAGTACAAGGCCAAGCAAGGAAAGGCAAAGAGGCTCATTCCCGATGGAGTTCGAGATCATGTAGTCTCACACTTGTAGGGCAAGGATACAGCCCAGGAGATTTGGGAAGCATTGTCGTCTCTGTATGAAGGCTCTTCCGAACAACAGAAGATGTATTTAGAGCAGAAGTTGCAGCAAACCTTGATGCAAAAAGGAGAAGGGGTGAACCTCTATATTCAACGTCTTCAGGCCACTAGAGACCAGCTTGTTGCAGTGGGGTCCACTTCTCAACCAACCATAGTGAAGATAGCCTTGAATGGAGTCTCGGATGAATGGCAAGTTTTCGTCCAAAGCATACTGTGCAAGAAAAACTACCTTCATGGGAGGAGATGTGGGCAGCCTCTTCAACAGGAGGAGTTAAGGAGGGACCTAATGAAGGTCAACCTCAATGGCAGCCGTGGGAGTGGCACAAAGACGAAGGAGGAAGAGGAAAATGCAACTCTAGCATCGAAAGGGCAGCAGAAGCCGAAGCGGAAGGACATTTCTAAGGTGAAATGTTTCAGATGTGGTGAGATGGGTCACTTTGCATCTCAGTGTCCTTTGAAGCAAAAGAATAAGGACGAGAAGCATGATCCAAAGGTTGCAGCCGCGAAGATAGACGAGGAAGAGAATGCCATGAGTGCCCATGCATCTCTAGGAGGGAGATGGGGCGATATTGAGTTGTAGTCGAGAGGACTACATGTGGGCAGGATCCTTGAGGAGTCCACCTCTTGGACCAATTCCTTTTGACGGGAACCCAAGATGCAGCAGTAGCGAGATGGACTTAGTGTCAGATGATGTAGTGGATTGTTCAGAGGACAGATGCAGTAGCTTGGGACCATAAACTGATCAGCGCAGAGCAAGGTTGGCAGCAGTGCAGTTGGCACAGTGCAGAAGTCAGCAGTAGCACAGAAGATTCAGAGGGTCAAAGACTAAGAATAGTCAAATTCCAACATTCATTGTATTATGTTGAACACAGTTAAGTTCAGTTAATTTTGGATGTTTTTCAGTTGCTTCTCTCAACAACTGAGTTGCAATACGAATGCAGTGTTAGAAGTGGCAGTGCTAGCAACATAGCAGATGCAGCATTTGAGAGGGAGTTGTAGTATAGATGAAGCAGTGAAAGTGGCAGTGTCATGGGCAGCAGTATAGTAGCAGCAGCAGCACAATGTTGGTGGCAGCAACAATGCAAAAAGGAGGTGCTTTAGAAACAGAGCAGCATGCAGATAGACATTGTTGCTAGAGCACTTTCATCACTAAGAGGGAGTGTTAGTTTTTGGTAGCATCGGAAGTTCTCTAGCATTGAAAATTGGTGGAGAGGCTAAGCCACATGAGTTCTAAAGAACCCAAAAACTGTTTGGTGAAATTCCACCTGAATTGTATTTTATTAAAATAATTAATATTTTTAATGGAGTTCCTAAGGTGGATCAAGTCAAGTTTTAATCTTAGCCGTTGATTAGACTTAATCTCGGTCGTCAAAGACTCAATAGGAAAAGTATAAAGTGGAGGCTTTGGGTTCATTTGGGAAAACACATTGAGAAAACGAATTGATCTGGAGTTTGATTTCTGGGGCTAGGAAGCTGAGAAATTCGAACTAGGTAATCATTCAGCAACAGAGGGGTAGGAGGAATCTGGGAGGACTTTCCGGAGAACACTGACAGAGAGGCGGAGAGAGCTTGTGGAGGCAGCGCAGTTGGCGGGAGAGCTAATGTTGGGCCAGTCTAGGCCCACGCAACTTTGACACAGAGCCAAAAGGGCCAGCGTAGAGGAGAAAGTTGCCTGTCACGCAAAAGCCGGAACTACCGAAACAGCCGGGATAGCTGATGCAGAGGGCAGAAGAGCTGACGCAGGTTTGACGCAGAGCCTGAAAGGCTGATGCAGGGCCAACACAAAAGTAGCCAGGGTTAGCCAGTCTTGTTGCCAGATCAACCGAAATTCTGCAGGGTGAAGTGAGGTAAAACTCACTCAGATTTTCTGCCAACATTTTCTCTGTAAAGGATTGCTAGATGAGCATCCTAGATTTGTATTCAGATATTTCCCCTGCATAATGATAAATCCTCAAAACTATTGCACCAATCTTCCCGCATTGGATTTTTCCATGGACGATTGTGTCCAAAAATGTCCTATGTATCTTGTTCTTTGCTCTATTTTCTTTTTTATGAGATTAAATATTTAATTAGTGTAGGCTGCAAAAGTAATTTGCTTCAGTATTCAGAAGAATAACTTGATGAATGTAATTTAAAACATCAAGTAGGTGAAGTAGATTCAGATTTGTTGTTGTAGGGGTTCCTTCAGTGTAGGAATTTTCACAGATTGTGGCCCGCAGATATTTCAAGAGATTCTTAGCAGCAATCCAATGAATGTGATGAGGTTCAGTCATAAATTGACTCAATGTGTTCACAGTGAAGCATATGTCAGGACGAGAGTTTACCAATAACATCAGGGCCCCCACAAGTTAACAATACTCGAAAGGGCTTGCTAATTGGGGCCCAGTAGCACTTCCACATAGCTTCTTGAAGTTGAGTTCATCGGAGTAGACACGGATTTGCAATCCACCATCCCACATCTCTCAAGCAACTTCACAATGTATTTTCCTTGAGAAAGGAAAATCTCACCTGGCTTTTGCCAGACCTCCAACCCTATGAAGTAGTGCATCAGTACTAGGTCCTTCATCTCGAATTCGGAAGCTAACTCCCTCTTGCATTGATGAATGAGAGGGTCATCGCCTGTCAGAAAGAGACCATCTACATAAAGGACCAGAATGAGAAGCATGTCCTTTTCAAAACCTTGAAGTATAGGTTCGGGTCAGCATTGCTCCTTGTAAATCCCAGCTTCATAAGATAGCTATCAATCCTCTCATACTAAAAGCCCTGGGGGCTTGCTTCAACACATAGTGGGCTTTCTTCAACCTGCATACATGTGTTTTACGACCTTGAACTTCAAACCCCTCGTGTTGTTCTACATAGACTTCCTCTTTAAGCGAGCCATGCAAGAAAGCAGTTTTGACATCCATTTGGTGTAGGCTCCATCCTTACGAGGCAACAAGGGCTATGATCGAACAAATGGTGGTATAAAAGGCAACTGGTGCAAACATCTCATCATAGTCTACTCCTTCCTTTTGAGAGAAGCCTCGAGTAACGAATCTACCCTTGAACTTTTTAGCACTCCCATTGGCTCCATGTTTGATCTTGTAGAGCCATTTTGAAGTGACCATTGACTTGTCCTTGGGTTTAGGAACCACATCCCAGACATCATTCTTCATGATCGAATCATATTCCTCATTCATTGCATCTTTCCAAACTTGGTGTTCCATGGCTTCTTCGAATGTACAAGGCTCAGATTATACAATGATACTCATGGTAGCTAAGTACCCTTGGCACCTGTTCGTCTTCTTGCTTTCACAAAATGTCCACCTCGGTGCAATATGTTTCTCAGCATCTTCAAGAGAATCTTTGAGCCACAAAGGTCTTTTTCTTGAAGTAGAGAGCTCACTAGGAGGTGGATCAATGGGATACAACAGAGCTTCAACATTGGGCATCGGATCATCCGACAAAGATTCATCCTACTGTCCTGCACCATCATCATTGTCTTTCCAAGGGATAGGAAGATCTCGGACTTTCCTAAGAGCAGAATTCATCGAAAGGGACACCACAACTTATTTCCGCTTCTCTTTGACCAGGCACATAGATCTATATGCCTTCGAAGTTTCCCTGTAGTCCACAAACGTTCTTTTCTTCCTAGATACATCTAGCTTGTTTCTTTTCTCTTTCTGTACATGAAAATATACGGGACAACCAAAAATTCTAAAATGAGAAACATCAGGTTTCTTACCGATGAAAACTTCTTCGGGTGTCTTGAAGTCCGATGCTTGATGTGGGCATCTATTTTGAACATACACAGCAGTGTTGGCAGCTTCTCCCCATAAGAACTTCGGTAGACCTTGGTCATGAAGCATGGCACGGGTGGCTTCGATGATAATTCGACTCTTCCTTTCAGCAACTCCATTTTGCTCAGGGGTATATGTCGCAGTGGTCTCCCTCTTAATGCCAGCTTCTCTACAATAGTCAATGAATTCATTTGACTCATATTCTGTCCCATTATCGATCATTAATATTTTGATCTTCTTCCCTGTTTGATTCTCGACCAAGGCTTTGAAAGAGTGGAACCATTTGAATAGTTTTGTCCTTCTTCTTCAAGAAATAGATCCATGTTTTGCGAGAGAATTTATCCACAAAAATTTCATAGTACAAATATCCACCCAAAGATGTTACGGTCAACATATCTGATAGATCAGAATGGACCAATTGAAGAATATCGGTAGATTGACTTTGACTTGAGAGGAATGGTCCCCTTGTATGTTTTCCAGCTACACAACCCTGACAAACACCGTCATAATCTAAGTTGAATTCGGGCATACCTGTGACCATCTTCCTTACATCAGGTAAGGCTTTGAAATGAAGGTGAGCAAATCCTTGATGCCATAATTCAGATTGAAGAGAAGTATCGCAAGTCATTGCTCCCAACAGACTTCCTCCAACCTGATAAAGACCTTCAACCCTGAATCCAAGTGAATGTATCTCTCGGGTTCCTTTTCCAAACACGAACCTTCCCATCAACGAATGTCACCTTGAAACCTTTATCTTCCATCGCAAAAATAGAGACCAAGTTCTTTTCCAGATCAGGTAGATACAACACTTCTTGTAAATGAAGGGTTTGACCTTGATTTAAGTGAAGAGTAACAATTCCAATTCCTTTCACGGGATAAGTGGCATTTTCCCCAAGTATAATCTCCATATTAATCTTATTTTCAATCAAGTTTGAGAGGGCCTCCTTATACCCAGTGAAGTGCCTTGAGGCACCAGTATCAATCAACCAATGACCCAATGTATCCAGAGGAGAGGCAGTGGTGAGGGAAAAAATAAGATAAAATTCTTTTTTTCTTTTCTCCAACATTAATTTCTTCATACCTGGAGTTTCTCGACTTCTTGGGAGGACGACTATTTCCATTTGGAGCAACGGGAGCATTCCTCTTTCCTTTGAAGGCAGTAGGATTGTTTCCATTTGAAGGCTTGTCTCTTTCCATCATCATTATTTTTTCTTGAGTGCATCTAGCCAATAATTCATCAAATCCCAGAACCATGTCATTGTTGAGGATGGTAGTGTTAAACACATCCCATTCTCTTGTAAGGCCTCCAAGTGCAATAACAGTGAGCTCCCTATCACGAATAACTTCTCCAATAGATAAGAGATCATTCTTGATTTCGGTCATCCTCATGAAGTAGGATTGAATGGATTCTCCTCTATCCATCTTGATGTTTTCAACTTGTTCTTGAGAAAGAGAACTTGATTTGCATTATTTACTTTGAACATCCCAACTAGCTTGTCATACATCTCCTTAGATGTTTCCAAATCAGATATATAGGCAACCAAGGCTTGTGAATAGAATCAACAATAATTTTCTTAGCTTTAACCTCACCTTTCTTGTACTTTGTTTGTGCAGCAGCGGATGCATTTGAAGGAGGCTCCACTACTCTTCCTTTGACATAGTCCATGGCATCATTTCCTTCCAAAGTTAAATCGAGAGACATCTTCCATGCATGATAATCGGATTGGTCCTTAAGATTGTCCTCGAATTTGAAGTAAGATGTAGTCGTCATTGGAACTAGTTCCAAGATCTTGTCCAACAACTTCCCTTAGTGATTGTTTTTCCTCACTCTTGCTTGGGCTTTGTCTTCACCTTAGCTCTGATCCCCCATGTTAATTTTAGATAGCAATGGTATGTTCTAAGCTTAGGACAATTTACCAAAATGTTCCTTATTAACCCAATGACAATTTCCAATTATTTCCAGTAGCAATCACATTGACAGTAAATGCAGACAGAACATAAAAACATGTGCAAAAGATAAGCCAAGAGAAGAGGACACAAGATTTGGCGGATGCCAGGGAAAAACCCCAATGTGGGGAAAACCCTTTGATCAAATCTTCTTATTATTATTCAATAGTTCAACAAAGCAAGAGAGTACATAGATCAAATTCACTTGCCCAATACACAGTCAAAACAGCGTTGTCAAAATCAACAGTCAACTTCAACCCTAACCAAAAAGTCAACATTGGTCAAAACAGCCGTATCAAAATCAACAGTCAACTTCAACCCTAACCACAAAGTCAACGTTGGTCAAATCAACAACAAAACTTCCTCCAAGCAGCTCGGTCAACAACAGTCCAATTCTGCCTTCAAGAAGGGTCAAAGTCAACCCAAAACAGTCTACAAAAACTCATTCAACCTTGGTCAAACAACCTTAATTGCCTTGGTTTCTGTGCCAAAGAATGTGGCCTCAAGAGATTGGAATTTTGCCCAGAAAAATGCAATCAAAGACAGTCAAACAACCCCTAGTCAACATTCCTCTGCACTCTATATTTTCGGCTTGCAGTTTCACTTCTGAAATTTCGTCCTTTTATGCCACACATGGGAGAGAGAGAGAGGTTGCCCAAGTTGTACAAACCAATCAAGAAAAGAGAGAGAAAAGAATGATGTGTGCAAGTTATGTTCAAATGCGGAGAGAGGTCACTCTTATTTATACAATTTGTTGAGGGTGAGGAGACAAATCCATTGGGCTTCTTAAGCCTACATTTGACTAAGGCTGACCTTGACAATTTGTGCATGAGAGAGAATAAATTCAAAATTCCACTTATGCTTGTTTGAAGAAGATGATATTTATATCAAACTTGGACCTCTCGAAAAGAGGAATCTAATGCAATAATCATCTCCATAATATGAGTTGTCCCAAGGTGGAATTTGGCCCTAGTTGCCAATTTTAACACCGCCTCATTTTAAAAAATATTTTCTTTACTACATTATTTGCAATGTGAATGAAAAATGACAATAAGATGGTGCATCAGAAAGTTTAAAAAAAAAAATGAAGCTTGTTGTCCAAATATGGATAAAACCCTTGCATTGGCACATGGGCATGAAAATCATAGGAAATGGGAAAAAAACAAAGAAGCAAAATGTTGGTAGGCAAAGAGGCAAGCAAGCATAACCCTAAATCTATGAAAAAAATCATAAACATAGGGGTTTTTAAGAACATACCTGTTAATGGAAGAAATGAAGTTTGCTTCACTGTTCTTTAATATTCGATCCACAAAAAATTCTTAGTTGTTGGTGATAATGGTTGTTTGATCCTCAATCCCTCATTGACAACCACCACAAAGCTCTTCCCCTTCCTTCTCCAAGACTCAAAAACCAAAATGAGCAAATGAGATGACCAAAATTGCTTTTTCTAGCAGCGGGTCAGCCTGCTCGGCAATTTTTTGGGTTGTCGCGCGATATTTTGCCGAAATATCTACGATATTTCAGAAATATCAAGATATTTTCAAGCAAGCAAATATCGTGATATTTTCTCGGTGATATTTTGGAAATATCACAATATTTTCAGGCAAGCAAATATCGTGATATTTTCAACACCTTGTTGAAAATATCGTGATATTTTCAACACCTTGTTGAAAATATCGCAATATTTCCGAATAACATTGATATTTCAGTGATATTATCAACACTATGAAAAAATATCATTAACATAGGGGTTTTTAAGAACATACCTGTTAATAGAAGAAATGAAGTTTGTCTCGCTGTTCTTTAATCTTCGATCCACAAAAAATTCTTAGTTGCTGGCGATAATGGTTGTTTGATCCTCAATCCCTCATTGACAACCACCACAAAGCTCTTCCCCTTCCTTCTCCAAGACTCAAAAACCAAAATGAGCAAATGAGATGACCAAAATTGCTTTTTCTAGTAGAAGCCTAGCCTGCTCGGCGATTTTTTGGGTCGTCGCACGATATTTTGCTGAAATATCAGCAATATTTTGGAAATATCATGATATTTTCAAGCAAGCAAATATCGCAATATTTTCTCGACGATATTTCGGAAATATCATGATATTTTCAAGCAAGCAAATATCGCGATATTTTCTCGGCAATATTTCGAAAATATCACGATATTTTCAGGCAAGCAAATATCGTGATATTTTCAACATCTTGTCAAAAATATCGCGATATTTCCGAATATCGTTGATATTTCGGCAATATTACCAACACTGATGTCATCATTCTTCAAGGCCACCCCCGCTCAACTTATCCAGGGTTTGGCTTAAACATTGATCTAGTCACCACTAATTTATTGTATTCCTAGCCGATTATGACAAACCTAGTCATTATATGGGCCCATAACACTTCTTAAGGAGCATACACTACCTCTTGAGTTGTGTATAAATACACCCTGAGACTCATTTGTAACATTACCTTGAGCTATTGCTCTCTTATACAAGATATTCATTCTTTAGCCTACAAATACCATACCTATTGTTGTGTTGGATTTCATGGTGTGGTCTATTGTTTGAGCGTTGTGCTCTAGCATTTTTAAGCAATTTCTCTTTAAATGTGCACTTGCTAGTTGCTTCTATTGTGTAGTAGTGCTGATTTATCTTTTGCCCTAGCGTTGGTTTTCCTTCTCTATGAGGAAATTAGGATTTGCTGGTTGGTTCCATTAAAGCCTTTCAATTTCTTTTGGATCCGAACACTCCCAAAACAATTCATGGTTTTCTGAAACGTTTTGCACACATAAGCCCACATTGCCAGTGAGAAATTTTAAAAAAAAGAACAACAACAAAATGCCCAAGAAAACCTACTGCACACCAATACTCGTGGTCAAAAGAATTTTTCATTGAATATTATTGTTGTGGAGAGTTGTTGGTAAATCTGAATATTTCATCTCATGCTTTTTTTTTGCATTTAAGGGTTTGTTGTGTGTTTGTGTTGTATGTGCATTGTATCTGATCTTGAAAAAATTTGACATTTTCGCTTCATATATTGTATCGATATCTGTTTCAATGTAATTTAAGTCTATAATGATTACAATATTTCTATTGGTGAGAAGAGCTAGGTTCATGACAGGAAGAAACCATTGACCAATGAAGCACATGTGATCAACCACTGACCAATGAAGTTGATGAACCATTGACCGATGAGTTGTATTGCATGTGTGCAACCACCTAGATTAACTAGTCTATATCATATTTTGTTGTTGTAGTAGAGAAAGCAGCCAAATAATAAGAAAACTTTCCCATGGCCTCAAAATATTTACATACTTCAATGTATTTCTTCCACAATACAATGGTTGATTGCCTTTTCAAGAATTGAAAACCAACTTAATCCAAATAAGTCAAAATTTTAGGTTTTCACAAGTCTAGCGAGAATGCAATGTGATATCATGTTGGGAGACAAAGTTGACTGGAATGAAAACGTAAAGTAGCAAACATATGAGTTTTCCCTTCGGTACATTTGTTGAGAATACGTGGCCAATCTTCGATTGTAGCCACGTGAGAGCCAACTACATGAATTTAAACGGAATGAATTGTTAGGTTGGGATTTTCATTTTTTCTATAATCATCCCCATGAATTCCCCTAAAATTTGGGGTGTCTCCACACATCCCCGTGAATTTTTCTAAAATGTGGGAGTGTCTACACACATCCCCATGTGCATTTCCTCTCTCCTACATCTTGGAAACTTGGTGGAACATTGTCTTATCTATTCTTTGCCTAAGCGGACCTAGAAAGAATTCACATACCACCCTAGATCCACTATTTCTTTGACTTCAACAAGACTATTCAAAAATAAAAAATAAAAAGTAAAATTTCTTCGAATGTGTCTCAACTTTTAGAAAACAATAGTTGCTGAGTTTGATGAAACTTGCTTCACATAAAAATTAAAGAGGTGGCTTGAAGAAACAAAAGTGCCATTATTTTTCTTGATTTTCTAATTAAAGAAAAGATCTTTTCAATAAACAATTTGACATCTAGAAATTGAACACGATAAAATAGGCTAAACAATTGCACAATATTGAACTTGTCAAATCTCCTTTGGTTTATGCCAAACTTAAAAGACAGAAACCCTTAATCCTAAGGAATAGGAATTATCAAGAAATAAATAAATAAAATTCTTCACTTTCAAGGAACTAGAAGAAAAAAAACCTATCAATGACAGCAGCATATATATACTACCAATCCGCAGCTTGACTGGGAATGTACAACTTGAGAATAAATGTTTCCTCATAAGAGGTCACAAGTTCAATTCTAGAAGGGGGAAGAGTATGTATGGCTCCATAAACTTTAGCAGTTAAATCAATGCACAAAGGTGGGTCCTTTTTGCCACAAACAAGAGGGTCTCATGCACCAATTTGGTGTCTAGCTTGCTTGTGTCTTTAAATTAGATTATAAATACAACTTGAAAGGCCTAATGGTTAAGAGCAGTGTTGCAAAAATCGCGATAACATCAAAAAATCGTGACTTTTTCATTTTGCCGATAAAATCGCCCGATTATTATGAACTTTTCTTTTTCAAAAAAATCACTGAAAAATCACAATTTTTTCGAAATTACAATGATTCGATGGGAAATAATCGTCAGTCTCCAGGATAGCGTGTTTTATAAGGGAAAAAATGAATTTTTTTGTCATTTTGAACAGACAACAGCGTGGTTTGAGAGCTGAGGAGGAGAGGAAGCCTGGAAGGCGTCTACTAGGGCAAAGGAGGAGGAAACCTGGAGATTTTAGCATCCCAAGCAAGAGAACTTCATCTTCGAATCAAATTTCTTCAGCAAATCGTGGTTTCCAGGTAAGGACACCAAATTTGGCCATTTTGTTTTGGTTTTTTTCTTGTTTTTGCTTGGATTTCTATAACCCATGATTATCAATGATTTTTTAGTGGATTTGATGGTTTTTTTTTTTCATTTTTGTTGCATAAAGTGGAGAGAATTCATTTTGGATTGAGTTGAGATTTTTTTTGTTTGTTTATCAAAAATTCAATGTGTTGTGTCATGTATGTAATTTTTTTTTATTTTTGTAACTTGCAATTCTTACTGTGCCATAGGTTCAACTTCAAAGTTCAAACTTCATCTTACATTAAAACTCAAGAGTTCAACCAAGTTACAAACATGCGAAGGAAATTAGACCCTTTGTGGGAATTTGGTGAACCTAATGGGAGGTTTGATAGATTGAACTTGTCTTGCAAGTAGTATGGGCAGCGTATGTCAAGGGGGGATATAGATTGAAGTATCACCTTGCACAAGTCTCTCGACATGATGTAGGGCCTTGCAACAATACAAATGCGGAAATCATTCAAAGAGACATGAGATCATTAGAAGAATTAGAGCAAGAGAAAGTGGCCAAAGTAAATCTGAAGAAGCAATTAGCAAGGAGGGTGTTAGGAGGTGAATATGGAAGTGGCACTGGTTCTACTTCAGCATCAATGTCTACAACCAACTCTGTAGTTGTCTCATCATTTTTTGTTCCTAGAACCACGCCTGGTTCACAACCATCTATCATTTCAATGCTTAAAAAAATGAGAAAGAACAAGCTGACAAGTTGTTGGGCAAGTTTCTCCTTTGGAGTGATATTTCTTTCAGTGTTACAAGGAATAATCCATTTTTCCAGCCTGTTGTTGATGCTATTGCAACTGTTGGCCCAGGGTACAAAATCCCTTCCTATGATGACTTTAGATAGAGGCCACATTCTTCAAAATGAAAAAGTTGACTGCACCAAAAGATTGGAGGAGTTTAGGGCATCATGGTCACAAACAGGATGCACTGTGATGTCAGATGGATAGACTAACCAAAAGGGGAAAACCCTTATAAACTTCTTGATTAGTTGTCCCAAGGGAACAATGTTTATGAAATTTGTTGATGCATCTTCACATATCAAAGATGCAAAATTATTATGTGATTTGTTGGATGAGTTTATTTTGGAGGTGGAAGCAGAACATGTTGTCCAAACATAACGGACAATGCTACAAATTATGTTGTTGCTGTCAAGATGATTATGGAGAGACATCCTACTTTATTTTGGACACCTTGTGTTGCACATTGTATTGATTTGATGTTGGAGGACATAGGAAAAGTTTGTCAAAGATATTGTTGACTCATCAAAAAGCATTACAAACTTTATATATAATCATGCATTTGTGCTTAGCTTGATGAGAAAATTCACTAACAACAAGGAGTTGGCGTGCCCCGCCATTACACGGTTTGCCACCAGTTTCATATCTCTTCAATCCCTCTTGAATTCTATGTGGGATGTGAAGAGTGTTTCTTTCAAAGGAGTGGCATGCTTTGACAATGAACCACAAACCAAAGGGAGAGGCCATATGCAGATTAGTTTTATACTAGGAAGACTTCTGGGCGGGACTGCAGGAGGTGTGCACCATTACTGAACCTTTGGTAAAGGTTCTTCAACTAAAAACCCACAATGGGCTATTTGTACGAGGCCATGGACAGGGCCAAATAATCCATTCGAGCCTACTATGATGATAAGGGAGATGAGGGGTTTCAGAAAGAACTCCTCCTATGGGAAGTGATTGATGAACGATGAAACAACACACTCCATCATCTCATTCATGCTACAGGGATCTACCTAAACCCCGCATTTTCTTACCCATGTGAGTTCCTATTTGATGTTGAGATCATGGATGGATTCTTAACCTGTGTTCAGAGGATGGTGCGATCTCCAGCAGAACGTGCAGAAATCTCCAAACAAATGGAGATATACAGGATGGCATGTGGCACATTTGACTTTGACATAGCTGTGGTTGATAGGAAGACTACAATACCAGGTATTTTTTAGTTTGTTTCAAATTTCATTCTCTTCAAGTTCATAACTTCATACTTTGCTTCAACTTTCAAATTTAATTTTTTTCTTATGTTTATCTTATTTGTATTTTTGTTGTAGATGCATGGTGGACTCGCTATAGTGCCAAAGTACCCCATCTGTGAAATCTTGCCATTCGAATCCTCAGCCAAACATGTAGCTCCTCAGGATGCGAGCACAACTGGAATGTATTTGAAAAAATACACAACAAGAAGCGCAACAGGTTAAACTTAAAACTTAAAATATTCCAAATTTCCAATTAATTTTTTGAATTCATTAAATAATATTTTTTTATAATTATTATTTTATGATCTTTGTACAGGTTGGAGTCCGAACGATTTAATGACATGGTTTGCGTCTACTACAATCTTTGGTTGTGGGTGAAGCAACTTGAGAGGATACCTGATATGGAGGCCATCTCAGTGGATGGGATTGACACCACTACTGCATGGAGGGTTGAAGCCGAGAGGCCTCTCATGGAGTTTGTCGATGATTGGTTAGAGCAGGAGGTAGTGGAAGGTGTAGAGGGGAAGGAGGAGGAGGAGGTGACACCACCTACCCAGGCTACCCCTGCCACCAGTAGAGGACGTGGTCTACCTCCTATAGCTCCTAGTTCTTTAGCTTCTAGAGCACAGCAGAATCCATTGCCAACTCCACCAACATCTACATCTAGAGGGAAAGTGAAAGTTATTGCATTTTCTCGCAAGAGGGGCAGAGGAAATCAGTAGTATTAGTTATTTGGTTCATTTCATTGTATATGACATTATGACTCATGATATGAGATACATTATTATATTTTTTGTTAACATTTTGAGGCTAAGTTGGGACTCATAAGTCAGGACTTACTATTTAGAACATGATTCACTGTTATGTGTGATGTAGCACTAGAAATGATATTACACATTTTATATATTAGTTATTTTATCATATTTATGTGTCAATGTATTTATTTTATGTTGTAGATGCTTTAGATATTTAAAAATTTGAAGAAAAAAAATGAATATTTTTGTATTTTATGATTTTTTCCCAATTTTTACGATTTTTCCCCTCGCCGATTTAATCTCGATAATGATTTTCACAACATTGGTTAAGAATATGTGTTTCCTCTTAAGAGATCACAAGTACAAATCCAAAAGGGGATAGAGTATGTACACCTCCATGGACTTTAGCAGTCAAATCACTACGTGGAAGCAGGTCCTTTGTCCCACAAACAATGAGGTCTCATACACCAATTTGGTGTCCAGCTTGGCCGTCTAAAATTAGATTTTATTATTATTATTACTACTGCAGTGAAATTGGTTAAATGGTGATACAAGAAAGAGCCAAAGTTTGTAAGATTCTAGAAACAAACAAACAAGGAGGTTTCATACGCCAATTTGCTGCCCGGCTTGGCCATGACCTAAATTAGATGATGATGATGATGATGATTATTATTATTATTATTATAACTCCAGTGAAATGGTGATACAGGAAATAGACAAAGTTTGTAAGATTCTAGATGCGAACAAGCATTCCCATGCTGTTACCTCGGAACATTCTTACCTGAAGGGATTGTAATACATCTTGGAATTTATGTCAGTCGAGTCCACAGCCACACAAAGAGGGTTTGAAATTTTTCTCCGTTCAATTTCAGTAGCTGGGTTGTCACGCTTCTCACGTTGAACCATCCAATAAGAAGCACGACGCTGATAAGGCCTAAGTTCTGGAAGTAACTCTGGAAAGTTGACTTCCAACATAGGTTCTTCTCTGCATTTATCAAATTTATTGTTTAAAAGCAAAACTTGTAAAACCACTTGGGAAATACCGAAGGTAACCTCTAAACAGAGCTTCTAGATATCAAATTCAATGTATCACAAAAGTAATAAAAGTCATACAATTTAACTTACTTGGACCGTCTTATGGCTTCATAGAAGGTGGCAGTATCAAAGTGATTATCTAGTTCATTACTAGCATCTGAGTCTGCCAATACAGCATGATCAGCTTCCCTCTTTTCCAATGTAGATACTCCATATGTAACTTCATCAGTTGTAACTTCCGGCCGCAGCCAAGATATAGCGTTCATCATGCTCTTCTTCCATGGCTGTCTCACAGTACAGGATAGCCCGTTGCTAACATCAAAGGTTTTCTTCGTAATAGCTATACTAATCCTGCAAGACGATCTTATATCTACAACTTTGTTATGTTCATTCAACCTCAATGTCATGAACCCTTGACTTATTAAGTGGGCGAGGCTAGTTACACCCTCATCTGGACCATCAAAATGTCCCGAAAACAAAACAGATTTTGATGAACCAATGGCCTCTTGTTCATTATTTTGGCAAGAATCGGTTAAGGAAGCCGGAATTAAAACTTCAACAGAAACATCATTGGCGGAAATCAAAGGCCAACTCCACCCCACTCTTGCATTATCACTCTTTGGCACTACTAATTTCAACCGCAAAGAGAACTCCATGGTTTCATACTGATCGAACTGCCAATGTTTGGAAAGGGGAACTTCTCCATACGTGACATCACACAAAATGACCTCAGCTAGCTCAAAATAGCTATCATCCCCTGGATTATGGTTTGAATCAATATCTACATACTCCACCCTTGTATGGCTGCTACCACTTTTACGAGTTACCTCTGCATTTTCTACCCCAAGAGGACTACTACAACGGCCTTCATGGGCTTCTTCTGTGTCACTCAAATTGTCGATGGGATAACTTTCAGCTTGAAGCTTCCTTGCTTTCCTAGGAGTGTTCTGTTTTTTTCTGGTCATTATTCTTCTGAGAGCTAGCGAAAGGCAAAAGGCAAAACAAAAAACCTATTTGTCAGGTTCAACAAAAATTATTTCTTTTGTCCTTTATATACATGCAAATAACGGTTTGTGAAGATAGCCATAGAATTAGGAACAGGCAAGCCTACCTACCTGGTGTTGTTTGCTAATCCCCGGTCTCAATTATAATGTAGACAATTCGAAACGAACTGAGCTAAAAACAGACAATTCTCGCAGGCAGCTGATAGGAAGTTAGGTTGGTCTGTTTAGGCATACCCCAGGGATACGGAGATTCACGGAACTGTTCCTGTGGCTGTAACTTGTTATTGTCATGGCATTCTTATCGACGAAATACAAAAGAAAAACGAAAAAACCATGATATGTTTTACTGGAAAAATTCATAATTCATAGAACCATACATACCTGAGCACTGAGCAAGCTTGAGGTTCAGATGGTAGTTAGAGCGCAGAGCCCAAATCCATAGTCGAGAAACCTTCCTTCTACACGAGCACGACTGAATGAACGAATTTCTCCAGTAAATGTTCCATAGTCGAGACACCTTCCTTCTACATGAGCACGACCGAATGAACGAATTTCTCCAGTAAATGTTCCCCCATCCTTCACTCTCCCTCCAAAATGGAATCGAAGACCCTTCCACTCGATTTATATGTATATACCAATCGAGAATTTTTCGACCGGATAATTTCCTAAATCGATATTTGAAAGCGGAGGGTTATACAGTAGACAAATTTAGCGTTCTCGGTTAGTCTAGCCTCTTTATTTTATCTAAGTCAATTCTTCCAATGAGATCACTTTTTAATATTCACGTAGTAGTGACATTACGGATGCAATCTAATTATTTTTTCAGTAATAATTATTGGTTGATCACTTTAATATATTAATATTCAAGGTGTAGTTTTATTGGAAAGGAGGATTTAGTATCAATTAATAAATAAAATTATAATGAGAAAAATAAATATTTATTTTTTAATATTATTAAAAAATATTTTAAAATTTTGATTGGAAAATAATTTGAAAACTTTATTGTAGTCTTTTAACCAGTATCATAGATTTTAGTCATGATTTCTCAATACAATAGATTTCTAGTAATAATTTATGGCTATGGTTGTAATATTAAATTATTTTTTTTAGATATTTGTGTAATAAATTTTTTATTATTAAATTTTAGAGTAAAATCATAAAAATATAAATTTTTGAAAATAAATATATTTAAGTAAATAACATATTTACTATTAATTATTGTTCGCCATAATTTACATAAGTCTTTGTATCAAAAATGAATAAGAATAAGAAATTAAATGATATTTAAGGTCCACCAGACTAAAAATAGTCTATGAGACCATTAGTTTCCTGCTTTTCGCATTTTGCAATTCAATCCTTTTCCGATTCAAATTGATGATGAGCTCACCCAAACTTCCAACGATCCCCTCGCTAAAAAGACAATGCCAAGAAACTGATGCTAACATGTTCTCGTAACTTTCTTTGATGTCTTTGAATGCATCACATTCCAAAATGAAATGTTTTTCTGATTCCACAACCCCATACATGAGTTATTATGATAAAGTCCACTTATCATGAGTTATTGCCCACCATTGTTTATGTGTTCTCTCACCCTATTATTGCACGCGGATCTCAAGGATCTGGGGTTGGTGGTGGTGGAGCTCCACATGTTGATGGGGTAATGAAGGCACTTTCTCACTATGGAGGAGGGAGTTATAGCGCAACAGAGCAACTTGGCCAAAGAGGTCCACAGTTGGTAACTCCTTAACCTGCTTGGTTGCAATGGGCCTATCGAAGCATCTCTAGGGTTTTTATTAGTCAGAGTATCTTCCGACGTTGATGTTTTCTTACCCAGTAAGAGTATCTTCCATTTCGTTTCTTGTCGGTCATAGTATCTTCCGACATTGACACTGTAATAAGAGATTTCCCACTGGCAAACTATATCTGGTGTTCCCTACAGGGCTCTTTGATGGGCTTGTGTATCGTGTTTCTTGCCTTCTTACACAATTTTTGGTGCCCTTGGGCTTCTTGTTCTTAGGTTTTTTTGTATGGTATTGAATATCACTCATGTGTATGGGGATATATCAGAGCATGTGATATATGCATGTTTTATGTAAACATGTTTTTATCTAATAGAAAGCAGTTGGATTTTTCTTTCCCATGAAAAAATAATAATAATAATAATAAATAGAATAAAATGTAAATGTGCAAACTTACTAGTGGATACTACTCAGCAAAATTTATGTACCATTAATTATTATTCACCATAATTTTTGCAAGCCTTTGCATCAAAATGAATAGGAACAAGAGCTACATGGTAGTTAATCCCTGCGGCTTAGTTGTCTTTTTGTGTGGAAGATGTATGTATTTCATTTGCTAATTGGGCATGTATTTAAAAAAATATTATTTGAAAAATAAATCTAATTTATAACATATCATATCATATACCACTTTGGCTTTCACAAGGGAGACATACACTCCCACCACATTAGTTGGTATAACCCTTAGGTTTTTGGATATAAATTTCACAAAAGAGTTTTTTATTTTTATTAATAAGAGATGTAGAGTGGCTAAATCATAGTTTTTAAGGAAGATTAAAAATATACATTTTTCACTCACTAAAAGTGTAAGATATATTCATATTATAATTTATAGTTAATATTGAATCAGTTGCAATCAATGCATTGATTTCAATTGATGTGATTGGTGCAAGCAAAAATGTCTTGATTTTATCAAAAATAATTTCATAATTTGCTTATCTATTTGCTTAAAGTATCAGTACCCAAACACATTGGAAAGTTGATCATGACAACATAAATGCATGACATAGAGTTCAAAGTAATGGGCAACAAGATGTTGAATTTGATATATATATATAATAGTCTAAAAATTATGCTCTTTTGCCCTGAAAGTTATGGAAATTTTTGCTATATTTTGAAGAAAATCCGACATGGATTTTTGTAAATCCAAGTAAAAGTTGTCAAAATTCATAATTTTAGGTGCCCTAAACATTTTTAATGGTGTTGAATCCATTTCCACCATCAAAAACATGATTCAAACACTGCATTTACAAGATTTTTTGAAATTTTTTTGTGCAGAGTCTAGCCACTTTTGATTGTCCCGGCAATTCCTTCACCTCCGTAGACCACTCCTATATATATATATATATAATAAATTTGGATTTCTAATGTTGAACTTTGAAAATTTTACAATTTTTTTTTGGTCAAACCCAAAGTAATATGGGTTTGACCAAAAGCCCAATGGGTAGTACTCCTCATAAGATGTAAATAAATAAACTTACCCTTAGTTATTGCCCACCATTATTTATGTGTTCTTGGACACTTTAATAAGTAGAAGTAAAACTGTAAATGTGCAAATTTACTAATACTACCCACCAAAATTTATGCAAGTTTTTGGATCTAAGTAGGCATTTAATTTATCCACTTTGGATATCAATTTATGAGTCCCAATGCAAGTTATAATGTTTAACTTTGAAAAATAAATATGCAAATTTTGTAAAAGCATAATTTATGACCTTAGTGGCAAGGACCAAGTTGCACTGGTTTTTTATGTTTTAGCTTTCTTTTGTCAAAATTTGGTGATACAAATTTTTGTAAGATTGTGATTTTAAATTATATTTTTTAATATATAAGTGGATTCAACAGGCTAAAAAATCCATGGAATATTTGTAGGCTTCACAATACATACCCCTACTACCCCTACTAGATTTTGGACAAAATTAACCAGAAAAATATTTACATAAAAAAAAAAAAAAAACAAAACAAAACAAACATTTAAACTTCTTTGTGTTGTGAAAATTCAATCACTCATAATAAAAATTCACGATCTACTTTCATCAATATCATTAAAAATTTCTTTAGTGGTAAGTAGACCATGTTACCGTCGTAATTGTTGTACATATTGGCAATTCTACTATAATTTAGCAGATCTCAAATTTTCAATGCATTTTTAATGGAGTTGGTATGAAAATTTTGAAAGCCAAGAAGTTGACATGTCAATTAGGCTCCTCAAAACCCACATTCTTTTTTCCAGCTCATCTCCCAAGGTTAGGGCATTGGATCTTTAAGAGTTTTTCCTATTGGGGTTTTATACATCATATCAAAAGTTCATTTTGGCATTTTTATAATGGGATTTTTGTGAACGAGTGTAACCCACATATCTCCCTTCATGAATAACCTACCACCCTTCTATCCAATCTGTATTATTTTGTATATTGTAGTGTTTTTACGATTTCATTTATCAATAGAGATTAGAAAATCATATGTTTCCCCTCAAGAGATCACATGTGCAAATCTAGAGGGGGTAGAGTATGTTCACCTTCATGGACTTTAGCAATCAAAGTGCTACGTAGAGGTGGGTTCTTTGTCTCATAAATGAGGCCTCATACACCAATTAGGTGTATGTCTCGCTTGTGACTTGGAAATTGGATTATTATTATTAGTTGTAGTAATAGTAGTAGTAGTATTAGCGTGTTTTCTGCAACATCTCTAAGTTATTCCACTTGTATTACTATCTTCTTTTCATTCTCAACATTACTTGGATCACCCCTCTTCTTTAAATAATAAATTTTAGTGGTGAATATAGTGAGTAAATTCTTGAACTCTACATTTTAACATTCTCACAAATTTTATGTGTATAGTTACCTCTCTCTTTCTTTAACTTTTGCATGGAATGCAACCTTCAGAAGATCAAATCTCTCTGTACATATAACTTTATCTCTTATTTGGTGGTGGCATGCACAGGTAGGATTCTCATAAAACCATAATGGAAACATCAAGTGTACCTATATTTATAACCTAGGAATTCAATCAAACAACCTTGTGTTGTGCCTTGCAAACAACCCCCCATTTCATATTTATTTTTATTTACAAAACCATTAAAATATGAAAGTGGTCCCTCTTAAAATAAAATTGATGTCAAAACTCTTACTTTGTAAAAGTCCAACAAATCAAAGGAGCGCTTTATAAACTTACCCTCAAAAGCAATATCTCTTTAAACATTGGAAATAAAGCAAATATGTGTCTATTGCGATAAAGCGATCGCAAGATCGCATATCGCAATAACATAAAGGATGCACCAAGCAATCAAAAGGCTCCCCCCCGACGCGATAAAGCTATCGGCGATATCGGCGATCGGCAATTCCCTTATTCCCTTGTGCACCACTATCGCGCCCATCGTTAAAGCCCCGACCCGATAAAGCTATCGGCGATTGGCAGTCCCCTTTGTACCGAAAGCATTGTACATATGCCTTTCGCCGATGTGATATCGACGATCGGTGGCTTCCCCTGTTGAACCCTTAATGCGCATAGGCCTTTCGCCGATGCGATATCGGCGATCGGCAATATTCAAAGTATTGTTAAAGCTACCCACGCGCCCCTACCCGATCCGATACGATAAGGCACAGTTTTCAACGAAAAGCCGTTAAAAGTGATTGGAAAGCCCGAATTAATGACAATTAAGGCATAATCATTCCCGCTCGGCCGCCAGTACGCCCATTGCATGATTTAAGAGATATTTCGTCCAATATTGCACTAATGAGCATTTATAAGGTGGCAGGTCCTATACGGTCCCTTAATGTATCCATCCCCTCAGATCTGCCTATAGATTGTCTCCACGCTGTTTTAATAAAAGCAAAGTATATTAATGTTCTTCTTTCTATTTTACTATCAATTGTGAGTTTCATTGTTATCTCTGTGTTACGCCGAAACCACCTCTCTGTGCAGAATACAGATTTTCAAAGCAACTCAGGCATAATGGGTAAAAAGCAGAAGAAGGTTGCAGGCGTTATCGATTCACCAGCCGCGCCACAAGGGATAGTAAACAGCAAGAAAGGTTTGATATCAGACACGACGTGCGCAGGCCTTGCCAAAACAACTTGGCAAGGAACTTATGATTCGCTAGAAGCCGAGAAACCTAAGCAGGTGGTAGAACAAGCTACCGCAGATTCCACCAAAAAATCAGAGTGCACTCTCAAAGACTTGGCCGACTCCTTCCTACATAGGATAGCGGCAAGAGAGCAAATGCTTCCATACACCGATGTTATCAAGTGGGCAATTGAAGAAATTCCTATCACAGACAGAACTTTCGTCGCAAACGATGGAAGGATTTTTGGGTCCTTCAAGCCAGAAGATTTGAGGCAAATGTATCATTTGCCTATGCCAGAGAAAGTTTACAATAGCGCATTTCTAGAAAAGTTCGCAAGTGAGAATGAAATTGAGTCTGAACCTATCAAAGATTGGAGGCAGAATCCAAATAAGCACAAGCATGAATCCTCTAGTAAGTACTCAGTCGACTCCTTGTGTTCACCTTATTGCTATGCCGCTATAATGATGTGTAGATTATGGGGTATGCATGATTCTGCCATTTTTACTATCGAAATGGTTCCCCTCATGGAGGCGGCAGTCAACAGTTGGATTATGGATTGGGCTACTATCCTTTCGGATAAGCTTGCCCTAGCTGTTAGTGAATTTAGAAATAAAACCAGAGTCTCCGAGAGAATAATTCCTCTATTCTACTACAGCGCTTATATTTTAGATACATTGTGCTTTAATTCTGAATTCCCTATTCTCGGTTGGAGGTGGACCGCACAGGACCCCTCCCCCATCCATATTTACCATCGCAAGATGTGGAAGTCACTCATACCAAATTTGTAACGGTTTCATGATTCCTATCTATTACACCATTTTTAATAAGACCATTCCAAGGATCTCCTACTTAGCCTCTTTTGACCTGCCGTCAGTAGGTAGTTGGTTTGGGGAAGAATATTTTACATATGTTAGAGTCTATGGCAGTCAATCCAACCCCCATGTCCTTCCCTTATATGTTCCTGACAAATTGTTAGCCCGGGAAATTGCCTACCAACTTTCAGCTAAGAGTACCACACAGACTCTTAGGTTAAAGAAAAAAAGGGGCTGGCCAACTTTTCCTTTCAGATGTGGAGTTTTCACCTTGCATGATTTAAAACATGCAGAAAAAGAAGCCATGAAAATTCAAGC
Source organism: Pinus taeda (assembly GCA_000404065.3). NCBI lineage: Eukaryota > Viridiplantae > Streptophyta > Pinopsida > Pinales > Pinaceae > Pinus > Pinus taeda. The sequence continues at coordinate 81,158 of APFE031427839.1, forward strand.
AAACCTTCCTATAATCCCAAACAGAGCATATGATCCGAAAAAATATGCATACGCCGCTCTAGAACATGCCAAATTATCAACATTTGAGCATAAAGAGGATATGTTCGATGATATTTTTGTCTCAATGGAATCAATTGGTCATGCTAAAGAGCTTGCTAGAACAAGGTATAATGATGTAGGGTTATCTGAGTGCAATAAGCTCAGGGAGCAGAGGTTGCAAACTCTGCCCCTGGACTTAACAATGCCAACCCAAGCGGCATCTTCAAGCGAGCCTGGCCAGCAACAATAGAAAGGACCCCTTTCTACACTGAAAACCAAAACCAATGAGCAGGAGGAACTACATAAGAAAATTCAAGAGGAAAAGCTGAGGAAAGAGCAGGCAGAGCATTTAAGGAAAGAAAAAGAAGAACTCTTAAAAAGAGAGCAAGCAGAACGCTTGAGGAAGGAAGAGGAAGATAGGCATAGAAAGGAGCAGGAAGACAACCAGCGAAAGAAACAGGCAGAGATGAGGCAAAAGCAACAGGAGCAACAACAGAAGGAGAAACAGGAACAACTGTTAAAAGAGTCCCAGTCCAAGCAAAATACCACCGATACTAATAAGGGTGCTATCACAGACCCTAAGCTGCAAAAGGAATGGCAGCAGTTTAGTACTATTATCGATGGAGGAAAGGATTCACAGAATACCGAGACTCCTAAGAGCAGCGGCATACAGAAGGAAAGCTCATCCCAGGCTTTGAGCACAACCACCGGCCCACCCAAAGTTATGAATGTAGAAATAATTCCAAAAGGTCCTAGCGACCAAATCACTCTCCTGGTGGAAGACATTCCTCCACTGAACGTCTTCTACAGCCCTAAGCATAGAGCCGTAGTAAAGCGATCAAGAAAGAGGTAGAGGCTTGATCAACCTTCCCTCTTTCCTGAACAATCACTTACGTGCAATGTAGTCTGGAGGGAGAAACTTGATCCCTCTGATGACCTGACCAAGTTGTCGCAATATGCCGGAGCTTATTCGGCTGCCACTATCGACAAGGCATCAGAGGTAACCCTTCTCTTAAAGACTAAGGACCAGGAGATTTCCACACTTCAAGCAGAATTAGCAGATGTCAGACAAAGGGTAATACAAGCTGACCAGCAATTAGCAAGACACCAACAAGAAACAGTGCGTACAAGCGAGCAGCTAGTGGAACAACAGAAAATAAATAGCCAAT
>APFE031427839.1:88073-119523 GCA_000404065.3 Pinus taeda
AGAATTTATTGACATCAGCTTAGTTAGCTTTTATGTTTTTGTAGATATTTAGATTAGCATAGTATTTATAGACCCTCTCATGTATTTAGAAAGGGTCGTAAAATTTTGTATAAGACTTAACAGACTGAAGTTTGCACTATTGTGCTTCAGCCTCTATTCTTTTATGAAACTCGACCACTTGCTTTTACTTTAATGGAGAAATATCTTGATTCAATTGTGCACTACTGTCATTGATTTGAAGATTGTTTATGCGTTGAGGTAGAAGCCATACATAGCGATTCATATCGGGAGTGGCTTACGATTCAAATGGTATTTTTATCTTTTGTTTGAATTCATTCTGTGTATGTGATTTCGCTGTGTAATTATTCCTGCTATCATTAATTGTATGCATGCGCAACAACATGAAATCTTACTCATACCACTATTGGATGTTTATACGATATGCCTTATTTTTAATCATGCATGCGTTGATGGTATGAACGTTTAAAGTCTAGTAGTATCGCTTTAATCGCTGCGCCTAACTATTTAGGTACAACAATCTTGAATGATTTAATATCTATGTCTTGAGAATGCAGTCATCTATATAATTGTATTTTTGGATATAGAACATCAAAAGCTACGCTTTAGAAGTTCAAATAGATTCCCGGGATAGCTTTATTTAATTATATTTCTATCAATAGTTTTAGTCGTCCACCTATCGCTACTGTTATCTACAAAGTATTCATTCATCCCATTTGTCTATTTCTGGGAAACTGGTCCCATTATCCCCAGTCAGAGCCGCTACCCCAAACAGAAAAGGAGTTGCACTAAGGTCCGGACCAGGTGGTTTCCCCCAATGTTGGTGCAACGATTTTCGAGGCATCAACACCTTGCAAAGGATTATGTCTTCCTCCAAGGAGTTTGGGTTGTTTCCTCCCTCCATATTCTTAAACTACTCATTGTGGGGGACTCTATAAATTCTAATAACACATATGATATTGGACACCAAACATGTTGATTATAAAGCAATAGTGATTTTTTCTAGAATCGGACAAGTGTTGTCAATAGGTTTTATCTCAAGTGGTTGGGAGGAATGATTATTGTCCTTCACACCCATGTTTGATTCTCGTAATTGACATGTTGAGCTCATATTGATCATATTGTTGCAATAGCTTTGAGCCTTTTTGTTGTATGGCCTTGAGCCATGAAGAATACCTTACCCTTACCTATAGGCTGGAGAGTGAAGTGCTTGGTTACATAGGGAAAAATGAAAATTGAAAATTATTATCTTTTAGATTTAGATAGGTGTTGTGAAGCATCTGAGAGGCAATTTTTTCCACATTCTCAAAGAAAACAACAAAAAAGTAGATTACTTTGCTAATATCGCACTTAAGGAAAAAGACATTTTTCTTTAGCCTAATGGTGAGCTTTGTCAGTAGGCAATACCCTAATGATATGTGGCTCATCGTTCTTTGTCAAATCACAATGTACCGAGTGCTTGGCTCCCATGCAAGGATATGAATGGCAAGTTATTCACTTTGGGGTGATGCAATGATTTCACAACCACATATTCATGGCAAGGCCAAGTTATTATAATTATGAACCGAATGTTTACATTTGACATAATTGAGCTCATATGAATAATTCGGGTATGGATGGTAAAGGCAATTCTCAACTCAAAGATACCGGGTCTGCTTGACTCATATTCACCTAGGAATTTGTTGATTCAAGAGATGGGTATTGGATGTGGGGAATATTAGAGCCCCGATCTCCTAATTTCTCTCCCAAGGGTCACAGGTATCCTCCCCCTGAAAAAAATTGTGGTTTCTTTATTGTTCTCCTACCTTCTCTATTTCTCTATGTGTGTAGAACTGCTCATAGCTATATCAATTGTAGTTTTTCAAATTGAGGTTGTTGGTTCAAAATGCTTTTGGGATCTCTAATCCTAAAGGTGATTCAACCTCGAGTTTGGTCATGGGGGCATACCTTTCAACCTCCCCCCTGAAATTCTACACAATTGGTGCTCCATTTTGGTTTTCCCTCATCTGCAATGTGTCTACCTCGATGTATGGAACATCTATGAGAGTTATCATGGGTACTAGAGGGCATTTGCAAACTCTTGTGTGTCAATTGAACATCGAAATTAAGGAGGGGAGAGCATCTCTCCTTTCCCTCACATGCTAGTTGCATGCATAAGAATGCTCTACCACATATCACATGACATTGTAATGGACATCATGATCAAGCCAAAGAGGCAAGTCAGCAAATCGAAAGCTTAATGTTCAACTCTTTGTTCCATCATTAGTAGGTTGACTCCAAACAAATCAGTTGATCCCTCTATTATTCAAGAAATTATAGTTGCAAGGCAAGATGATGAAGGAGAGCAGTTTGGTTTCCCATACTAAAATGAACCAATATTGGACACCCCCACAATGAAGCCTACTGGGTCAGTTGAAGACAATGGTGTTTCTCTCCCTTTTCCACTTAATGTTTTTTAGAGATACGTGAATCTTTGGGTCTTCATGTGGGATCTATACTATAAGGTTTTTTGTTCTTGTTTTATCTATATAATGGTTAACAATACCCAATATTAATAAGAATACCTTTTATGTACAACCTTTAGGCTCTAGGCTATACGATCCTCTCCAGTGTTTCTTACTAATGTTGTTGACGATAATCTCATCTTTTTTTGCAAAATACAAATCGTCGATCGATTCTTGTTAAAAAAAAATTGTTCTCTATTATTTAGTTTATAAAGTTTCATTATGTGTACTTTTCTCGCATTAATTAGGAGTATTATCTAAGATCCAATACCATCAATCTATTGAAGGAATTCATTTATCAACCTAAGTGAAGTCAACTTGGTATAAATTGAATTTACTTATTTTTTATATGTCTAAGTTAGTAGGGTAGTGAGCATTTACACTAAATCTCTTCTTCACGCTTCTAAATAAAAATGCTGAGCTCTTGCTATAGTTATTGGTTCGTTTGTGTGAGGAAAAGGAAATACATGCAATTTTTGTAATATATCTACATGTCATAAATTCTATGGCTATCACTCAACACTCTTTTCCTTTGGTCCTCAAATAAACACCCTCTTTGAAACCATTTTAAAATATTGAAATCTAACTTTGTAATACTTTATTATAATTTAAACCATCCTTAGTTGTCATCATCATCACACACACTGCTCTAATACCATGTTGACCTTTTAAGCATACAAGACATATCTAAAACATGATAGAAAGAAACTCATGTAAACATATATATAAATTTAGTATATTGGAGCCAATTTCTACAACCCAACCAATTCATTAATAATCATTTATCAATCATGCCTAAAGTCAACATTACACTTATCATATTACAATAAAGTATTCTTGGAGTTTTGATTTGAAAGTGAAGTTTCATCATCATCAAAGAATAAATTGTGTCGAGGGTTTGGGGTTGGGTAGTGAAACCCTAGCCACCTTGGCCCCCTGGTTTTGGGCCTCCATCTATTTCGCAATGGTCAAGGTTTTTTCTTCTTATGCTAGTGCAACTGCCTTTGCCTTAGTGGGTTTCTCTCTGTGGTGTTTTTGGGTGACTTTTTGTGCTTGCATCGAGTTGGGGTCTTTTGTGTTGTTGTCGAGGGTATTTGTTGTCGGTGCTTCTAATCTGGGTCGAAGTTACTACAGGTTTGCTTTGATATGTTGTTGCCATGTTTCTAATTGAAACCACCGCTTGTGTCCCTTTTTTTCAAGTTTTTGCCTCAAGTGTAGTGCCTTGCGATGTCTGAGCGGCTTGAATTCAAGGGTCTGTGGTTCGTCTTGGTGTTAGGGCTCTTTGTTGGCCTGCTCTCACTAAAATTTCTTTGTCGTTGTCTCATGTCCTGTTGCAGAAGATATTACAAACATCCATTCTTTGGCACGTCAGAGGGGAGTTTGATCCTAGAATGGAGTCCAACTCAATTGTCTGCGGGATCTATTGTTACATCTGAAGCAAACAGTTAATAAGAGTTGGGGTGGTTGGAACCCTATCTGCCCCTACCCTTGGTTTGTTACTTCCCTCGCATGGTTGCAATGATGCCTCACTCTTTTTCTAGTGACACGGAGGGCATTGATTCAAGAGTTTCATCTTTGCGGTGCGTGGATTGGGGTGGGTTATGTTTTGGGGGCCTGTCTTTTTAGGGTATGTTGTACCCTTTTTTTCCCTCTTGTCGTTGTTTTATCACCCTCTTGTTGCCATGTTTGGATCTACTGGCATGTAGGTTATCACAGACGTTTATGCACGTATGTATCTAATGAGGCCTATCACAACATCTCCAGGCACTTTCTTGCCAATGAAAGTATCTTTTAGCATTATTTTCTTGTTGATTAGAGTATGTTCCAAAGTTGCACATCTGAGTGTGAAGAGGTCGGTAAGAGCATCTCTAGGTGCTATCTTGTCGATCAGAGTATCCTTCGGGGTTATTTTTTCTTGTCGGTCAGAGTATCTTTCGGAGCTATTAGGTGCCTTTCTTGGCCTCAGAATGTCTGCAACCCATTAGGGTCGTATGTGGCACCCTTTATATATATTATATATATATATATATATTATATATATATATAATATATATTATATATATTTTTTTTTTGGTTTGTTGACCCGCATTATAATGATTAGATGCTCATTATTTTGGGCTATATATGGTGCTCCCTATAGGGTTACTTAACGGGCCTACATGCCTTGTTATCTGAATTTTTTTCACATTTTATGTAAACACTTTTCATTTTAATGAAAATGTTGGTTTTTCTTTTTGTAATAAAAAATAAATAAATAAATGGTTCTTTGTCATTGAGTTTTATATAACTGTTGTATTCCAACAAGGTAAAATTTCACTTTGTTTTGTTCATTTTTCGAGATTTGGATTGAAATAAGCCAAAAATCTAAAAACCAACCTAGTTTCCATCAACTAATTAAAATTATAACTTTTAAATGAATTTCTATTAAAATTGGTAGATAATTTCAATTGAAAAAATAAATCAATTTGACATTTATTGATTCATTCTAATTTAAAATCTTAAAAACTACTTGAAAAATGAAAATTAACAATATTGATAAAAAAAAATGATGCGGACTTATAACTCAAAACAAATTGCCATAGATCAATATCTTTAGTTTGAAATGAATATGCGAGAGAGGGCATGCATTATCCATACATATATGAGTTTTGATTACTTGGATATGGTGATTTGAAAGTTGGTAATATAAGTAAGTAATATGACATTAGGATAAATATCCTTTATGTTTGCTCAAAGTAACTTTTGAGGTGTGTAGAGTATATCAAGTTGATGGTAATCACTATACAAATGATCTAGGTTTAGATTTTAATGGACATTAAGCTTTAGAATAATGTGTGCTTTGGTTAAGTTTGACATGTGTTAGTTAGTTTATATATATATATATTATATATTAAAAAAGATGTGGACTTATAACTCAAAACAAATTGTCATAGATAAATATCTTTAGTTTGAAATGAATATGAGAGAGAGGGCATGCATTATCCATACATATATGAGTTTTGATTGCTTGGATATGGTGATTTGAAATTTGGTAATATAAGTAAGTAATATGGCATTAGGATAAATATCCTTTATGTTTGCTCATAGTAACTTTTGAGGTGTGTAGAGTATGTTAGGTTGATGGTACGTTATTATACAAATGATCTAGATTTAGATTTTAATGGACATTAATCTTTAGAATAATGTGTGCTTTGGTTAAGTTTGACATATCTTAGTTAATTTGATTGATTATTTTTAGCTCCTCAAAATTAAAGGAAAAAAATGGTTATCTTATCCCAAAATATTTTTAGGAGGTACATAGAGCAATGTTTATGTCAATTGCTCGAGCACACTGAGGTTATAAAACCTAAAGTTAAACCATATAGTAGTAAAATTTGATTGTCTAAGTGTTCTTTAAGGCTTGATAAAATAGAAACTTCTTTTGATTAATTGAAAATGAATTATAAATCCAAACTTTGCATTAACATGGTACAAATACTCACTTTAACATAGGGGTAGGGACAAGGAAGAAAGAGCGAGAGCAAATTATCCAAGATCTCAAGGGACAAAAGGAAACAAACTTTGCTTAGGGTTTGAGAATTGGCACTAACAATTAGGCAAAGGCGATGCAAAATTTTCAAGGATCGTGTATGTTGAAAGAAATGAGAATCGCAAACATGAGGGATGTGGGGGACTCTTTTACCTTCATTAAATCTTTATCAACTTGCATTGTCTTGACAAGTTCAATATTGGTCAGGCTCATTTAGAAATCATTACACATGGTTGAGGAGTTTGCAAGCATCAAGTTCTACCTTTTTGTGATTGAAAATAAACGAGAGAGTTCTACAAGTCAAAATTGGTGGAGGCATGTGTGGCTAGGGTTTACAGCCTGCAGACAACTTAGTGGTCTTAGCAAGTCATGACCTCAGTTTCTCTATCTTCTTTCTTTCTATAGACTATTATCAATACTTCTTGTAACTTGCATTGGGCCTTAGGTTTTTTAGTTGATTGTCACCGTTGAGGGTTTGCAGTTATAATTCAAGAGGCTTTGCTTGTCGAGTCTTGTTGTTGACCTGGCAGTGACTTGTCCCCCTCCATGGGGGTTGAGGAACTCCTTGATTATGAGCAAGACAAATATGATCAACAAGTAATATGGCCCTAGTCATCATTTCATGGTTAAGGGAAGCCTAGAGGGGAGGGAAAATAACTCATTCAAGAAGGATCAATTTGATCTTTCCTAGTTACAAGAATCTCGGATCTCGAGGTTTCAAACACCTGGTAGACTAGTGCCCTATCAAGTTGTTGTCTTCACGTCGAGTAAGGTCTCTCTCGGTGAGACAAGTCATTCTAGTGCTAAAATATTCCAAGGTTTCCTTTCGGCCCCATGGAGCTCTAGTATCACTAAGATTCTTTTGCTCCCTTCACAAACATATGAACCCTGGGAATTAGGGTTTGGACCCCAGTTTTCTTCAACTAATCCCATTTTTTTTTAGGTTTTTGACTTTATTGAGGGCCTCCTATTCCATGACGTATCTCCATCAGCCTTCCTCCCCCACATTTCCTCGCCCTTGCCTTCATTGGGTAGTGTATGGAGAGACTTTGTGGTTCTGACATATGAAGGACACTTAAACAACGAGGGACTTGAAGAACGATTACTTGGAAGGGTCCCCCTAACAAAGCACGACGCCAACCAAAATCAAAGGAAAAAAGAGTGAGGTACAGGGAAAAAGGAAAAAGGATCATCGTATTAAGTAGGTTGAAAACATGGAGATGGCCTTGGCCCTTAGCGCAGATGCGACTATTCAACAGGCTGAAGTTTTAAGCTATAAATTATTGCTTTGTGGTTAAAACTGGTATGAAGTTCCTCACCATTTGGGCTAAATTTGAGGTGCATCCATTGATTAAAAAATCTTTGAAAGTGAAATTTTTAGCTAAAGGTTAGCTCCATCTTATATTTCAGGAAGAATATGACACAAAAACAGCCTTGGGTATGGCTTGGAAGATAGATTTTATGCTTGTATTTTTCAATCCATGGTCACCTCTCTTTGATGCCAAGGATGAATGGATGGACATTGTGCCTCTCTAAGTTAGGCTCTTGGGCCTCCCTACGCACCTTTGGTACAAACTCATCTTCTGTGACATTTGGAACTCATCGGGGACTTATATAGAGCGCAACACTTCACATTTCCCAACGACATGTCTATGGGGCAAATCCTTATCAGTGTTGATCTTTGGAGAGAGTTGGTTGGTAAGATCGACATGGTTGCTAAGATCGATCTTATGGAATTGGACTATGAAGCGATACCTTACTATTGCAAGAGGTGTTGTAAACATGGGCACCCAGTAAAAGATTATGTACTTCCCCTTCAAAAAAAGTGAATAGAACAAAAGGTGCAACTCGAGATTGTTCCAATGAGAAATGGGCTCATCCACAGGCACCAATGGATACAAAGATTAGTTTAGATCTTAAATTTCATACATAAGTTGATCAGGAAGCACTTTGGGTGGATGCGAGTTCTAGGTTGGATGCTTCATCCCCGATAAGTAAGGCTTCAAGCAACGAAGGTACCCTGTTGGATCCCATCCTCTCTTTTTCAATTTCGATTTCAAATGATATTTTTCCTTGTCCTTCTCATATGTAATATATTGTCTCTTTGGCACTTAAGCATTCTATTGCAGCCTCTTCTTGTAATATATCTCGATTTTCTTCTCCCCTTCCAGCCTCAGGTATTTGCCCCTACCAAAATGCTTTGGATGACTTGTCCTTGCCATCCTCCTCCTCTATTCTTTCCTACCCTAATAACCTGGAAGCCAACATTGTCTTCTATAATCTTCGCTCATGGTTGATGGTTCCTCGAAAGGATGGAATTGTATGGACTCGAGTCAACTTACCCTATCCCTTTTGGAAGGTAAAATCCACGGTAATAAATCTTTCCTTTTTAAAGCCAAGGAAAAATACTATGCAGATCTTGTTGCTAGTAAACAATTGTCTATCAGAGGGGCCATTAAAGTAAGCCCAACCCTTAAGGGGATCCCTAAATGAAAAAATTGTCCTTCAATTATTGGGGCTTAGCTTTCGCCTCAAAAAATAAGCAACAAAGAGATTTGTCGAAGTAAATGATCCAAATATCATTTTTCTTCATGAGACCCTTGGCAATAGTATTCAAATATCATTTTGCCTCAAAGCCCTCTTGACGAGCTGAAACTTCTCAACCTTGGATGCTCATGGTCCTTGGGGGGGGGGGCTTGATGTGGGTTGGAGATCCAAACAAATTCACGCTACCAACATATGGAATATGGAGTCTATTTTGGGAATTGAGGCCTCATCTCAAGGTTTGAGCATTGCACTTACTATAATTAACATCTATGGCCCGTCTCAAAATTGCAAAGATTTTTGGGAAAATATCTCATCAGATCCAATAATGTTATCATTGGTGGTGATATGAACTTCTCTCTTGGAACCTTTGAAACCTGGGGCCCTTGGGCTAGGTCAGATCCCCTTGCAAATTTCTTCAGAAGAAGGTTGGCCCATAGTATGTGGTGGATGTAGAGCCAACTAAACTATCTCCTACATGGATAAATCATCGAATACGAGAAGACAAGATTGCAAATAAAATAGAGAAGTTCCTCCTTATTAAAGGGATGTTGGAATCTCTCCCCATGATCAAGCAATGGATAAGTATGGGTGGTATTTTAGATTACTCCCTTATTTTCTTGGACATAGAAGGGGCCCCAAAGAAACTGACCAACACTTTTAAGATGAACTCAGCATGGTTAAAGGATGAGGGTATCATAAACCTTGTGAAGTCTCATTGGATTCCTTATAACCCTAACTCAATTGCATCAAAAACTACACAATTTGAATCAAATATGAGGTTAATCAAACAAAAGACAAAGGAATGGGTGAAAAGGAAGAAAAAGGTGGAATTCGAGGAGATGGAGGAAATTGAAAGGCAACTTTAACTCATTTAAAATTTAGAAGGGGAAGGGTTCTCCTCCCAGGAATCTAGTGATATTTGCATAAATCTTGAAAAAGGAAGATTAACTTCCTTACTTCCCGGGAGGGAGAATGACATCTAAAAAGTAGGGCCATTTGGTTAAAAAGTGGTGATAAAGAAACCAATTTTTTCCAGGCCTTCTGTAAATGTCAAAGAATGATGAACAACATTTGGAGTCTACTGGATGATGTTGGAAACAAGGTCTCATCTTTCAATGGGATAGCGAACATAGGTAAATGATACATTGAGGACCTTTTTGAGAGCTCCTTTAGAAACATATATTGTTGAAGTAATACAAATTACCCAACACTTCCCCAGAATGTTGGATGAAGAGGAAAGCAAGGCAATAATGGAAGAGATATCTATTGAGGAGCTCCAATTGGTGCTGCACAATTTTCAAAGAGGCAAAAGTCTGAGGATGGATGGTTGGGTTGTTGAATTTTTTCTGGAGCTTTATGATACTCTAGGACCCGATCTCTTAGGGGTGATTGAAGAATCCATACAGGAGATGATAATTCATCTAGATTTCGATTCAACCTTCATTACTCTTATTGTGATCTAGATTTAAACAGGAACGCAACAAATTACAAATATAACCATAAATACAAAGATGTAGTAGGAATAACACTTCATTTCATTAATATCAAACACTGAAATATGCTTACAAACAGAATGAAAATAAGACTAGATCGTATGATTGGTAGCTTATCTATTTGAAGAGATGTGGCTGCTACATGCCTCTGAACTGTGTTACAATGAGGCTCCAAGGCCTATTTAATATTGAGAAACATTGGAAAACCCTAAACATCCAAAAACATAACCCTAGGAGATGAAGCGCAAAACTATCGGTCCGTTTGGGTAAATTGGTACATCAACTTCCTGAGGTCGTAGCTTTAGCATACGATCTCCATTTGACGCGCACAATACCTCGCTAGAAAGATCTATTCGAGGACTACAAATTTTGAGTGAGTAATAAAGTTGCTACCAGTTTTCCCAAAAAAACGTCATTTAGGGCCTCAAAATGGCTCCCGAAGTTTAGGACCCGTAAAACTGCCAAAAATAGTAAATTGTGCTACAAATAAGGAAACTGAAAAATTGAAAGAAACAATGGTGGGGGTCCAAGTGGAATAGGCATGTGGCCACCAATCTCCACCTGGATCATTCCTCCCCCCTTAGGAAGCAATGGTCCCCATTGCGTTGAGTTCCTCCATGAGACGAGGAAACTTCTGCTGAACTTGGTCCCTGGTGAGCCACTTGCCTTGGTGAAGGAGTTGGCCTGCTTTGACAACTCGATATAGTTTGATCCTTTGTTGTCGGGGGTTATTGATCTTTGTGTCCATGATCCAATCAATTGTGGCTTGTTCCATGCAATCTAGGTTTAACTCTGTAGGTGTGAGTTGTTTTGTAATGTCTGATGTGTCTAGCAATGTTGGGAAGTATGGTCGAAGGCGGTCCACATTAAAACACTGGGTACAGGCCAAGGAATGGGGGAATGTTGAGCTCAAATGCATTGTCTCCCACAACCTTAGTAATGGTGTAAGGACCATATTGGAGTGGTTTGAGTTTCAGATAGGCTCTGGTAAGGTGTTCCTTTTGTAAATGCAACCAGACTTTGTCGCCCACCTGAAACTTGTGTGGCACCCAATTTTAATCATGTCACTACTTGTACTTGGTATTTGATTTCTCTAGAATGTCGTGGACCTGCTGGCGGATATGTTGGATGTGCTCAATGAAGCTATTTTCCTTATTGGTTTCAGATTGGACATAAGCCGAATTTGTTGGAGTAGCTGCAAATGGCATGCCCACATCAATGGGACATAGTGGCTGGAATCCCAAGCCCACTTGAAAAGGGTGTGGCCAGTCGAGTTGTGGAGAGCCTGATTATAACTGTGATGGACATAGGGGAGGCTCTCATCCCATGTGCGCGGATGCTTTGAGTTGTAAATGCGCAAAATGTGTACGATCATCCTATTGACGACCTCTGTCTGGCCATCAGTTTGGGGATGGAAAGTTGTGGACTTAGTGAGCTTGGTGTCCAACACCGACCAAAGATTGGACCAAAATGTACCGAGGAACCTGCTGTCTCGATTTGAGACAATAGACTATGGGATTCCAAAGTGTACCCACACTCGTTCAAAGCAAAGTTTAGCAGTGGCTTCCGCTATGATATTCTTCTTGCATGCCGCCATAATATCCATCTTCGAGAATCTGTCGATGACCACAAAAGCACAGTCGTTGCCATGCTTAGTAGAAGGAAGGCCCGACATGTAATCCATGGAGATGGATTCCCAAGGTCGACTAGGGGTAGGCAGCGGAGTATAGATGCCTTGCTTCTTGATGGTTGGTTTGGCAATGGCGTAGGCAGTGCAGGATCTGATGTACTTCCTGACATCCTGTTGAAGATTCGGCCAATAGAAATACTTCTATAGTGTTGCCACCATTTTCTTAACCCCGAAATGCCCAACGGCTTGACTGTAGTGTGCTTCCCAAATCATCTTGGCACGCTTGCTTGAAGGAACACAAAGGTGTCCCAGGTGACATAATAGGGCATATTAGAGGTGAAAATATAGAACTTGCTGACCCTCTAAGAGCGTCTGGTATGTGTGGCCGAATTTTGGGTCGCTTTTGTAGAGAAGTGGCTATTCAGTCTTATGCCCACAAGAGTTGAGCACGGTGGTTAACGTCATGATCGGTGGTTGGCTGAGGCAATCTGCAACATTATTGGTGTTGCCCTTCTTATACTTGATATTCAAATGTAATTGTTGCAGATAGGTGGACCACTTCTAATGGCAATCGTTCTGCAACTTCCCTTGCGTCTATATGAACTGTAGGGGCCGGTGGTCTATGTGGATGATCGTTTCCTTCCCCAAAATGTAATACTTCCATTGTCAGCAAGCCTGCACAATTGAATACATCTCTTTTTCATAAGTGGGATACTTCTGGATTGTGTCTGAAAGTGTCTCACTGTGATATGCCACTCGATGCCCCGTTTGAGGAAGGACTGCCCCAGTAGCATAGTTAGAGGCATCTATCTCGGTCTCAAATGGTTGTTTGAAGTTTGGTAATGTGAGCACTGGTGCAAAGCAGAGGCGATGTTTCAACTCTGTGAATGCCTTCTGTTGAGATTCAGACCAAAAGAATTTTGCTTTTGCTCCTCCCTTGGCGACTTCACTCAAGGGCCAAGTGATATGAGAGAAATCCAACACGAACTTGCGGTAGAAATTGGCAAGACCTAGAAGCTACGGAGCTTTGTTAAAGTGGTTAGAGATGGCCAATCCCGAATGACTTGGACCTTGGATGGATCCACATGCACCCCCCTTTCATTAATAATGTATCCCAGATATTGAACCTGGGTCATGCCAAAAGTGCATTTCTCCAAATTGGCACATAGCTTGTGTTGCCGCAGTGTTTGGATAGCCTGTCGGATGTGGTGGAGGTGCTCTTCCCAACTCTGGCTGAATATCAAGATGTCATCTAAGTATACCACTACAAATGGGTTGGTGAATAGCCGCAAGATGTCATTTGTCAGCCTCATGAAGGTTGCAAGAGTATTCGTCAACCTGAAAGGCATAACCAACCATTCGAAAAAGGCCCTCCTTGACATTGAAGGCAATCTTCCACACATCGAAAGGTTCAATTGGTACCTGGTGATATCATGATTTCAAGTCGATCTTGCTGAAATATTTCCCCCCTTCAGTTAGTCCAGAAGGTCATCAATCCATGGGATTGGGTAACTATTCTGAACAATGATCTTGTTCAATGCCTAATAGTCAATACAGAGTTTCCAAGTCCCATCCTTCTTCTGTACCAACATGATTGGGCTCCCACATGGTGATGAACTCGACCGAATGTGACCTTTCTGCAACAACTCCTCAATCTGTCTCTTGATTTCGTCGTTCTCCAGAATGGAGTGCTGATAGATTGGTCCATTGGGTAGTGACGTACCTGGGTTAGATCAATGGAGTGCTTGACCTGACAGTGCAGAGGCACCCCTGCGGGGGAGGTGAAGATGTCCTCGTACTCCTCCACGACCTTGTCCATCTTTATTGTCATGTGGATGGGCCCTGTCTGGAGGTTGTGACCACTGTATTCTTCTTTCCTTGAGGGCGTATCATCATGAAAATGAATTTCCCGGTTTTGGAAATGAGTTTACTGCATCGTTTTGCAGTAACCAAAGAGATGGCAGTAGGCAATGCTACCTCTGGTATCCTGTACAATTTATTTCCTAAAGTAACAATAACAACACGAGGCCTTAACTCATACACAACATGTCACTTCCATAAGTATGGTTGGCCTAATAATACATCATAAACATCAAGGGGAGCAACGTTACATAATACCTCATCCGTGAAGGGCTTGATGATGTATGGAAGGTGGCACTGTTAGCTCATGTGAAGATCCTGTCCTTGGTGAAGCCACCCGATGGTGTACGATTGTGGATGTGCTATGGTCGGTAAGCCCAGCCGCTTCACGACCTCTACCGAAATGAGGTTCTTTTGGCTCCCGTTGTCGACAATGAACTGTAGCAGGGAACTCTTTACCCACATCTGGGAGTGGAAGAGGCGCTCCTTCTCCTCTGGATCTTCGGGTTCCTTCGTCTGGATCTTCGTGGTGGCAATGGTAGTGTTGGGCTCCACATCGATAATCTGCTTCCCTTTGTCATTCCCCTTGTCGGGTTCTGACTCAGAGTTGTAACATGCATATGATTTTGAAGCCTTTAGCTTGACCACCAGTGACTGCTTGGCCCAACACTCACTTATGTTGTGAGTGGAGCTCTTATGGAACTCACACCACTTTCCTGTGTCCTTCTTCGGCTTCGCAGTGTTGTTCTTTGCTTGCGACTTTGGCAGGTTGTCCTGGGCTGCCCCACCTTGGCTTTGTCCTTTGTTCTGCGGTTTGGGGGCACCTTTACCTTGCTTCAAATTTGCAAATCCAAAGTTTGTTTAAACTTTTGCTCGATGTTGATGGCATATCGGTATGTCGTGCCGAGCGAGGAGATGTCCATGAACTCCATCTCGTCTTTGATGTACCTGTGTTGGCAGCCACGGTACTTGAGAACCAAATGCTTCTCAGAATCCTTGATACCCAACTTTGTGTGAAGGGTATGAAAATCATTGGTAAACTCTAGTACATCTTGGTCCCTTCCCTGTCGCAATGTTGTCCACTTTATGTATTTATCCTCATTGCTCCCGACAGGGTAATACTACTCCTTGATGGCATCCTGGAACAAGTTCCAAGTGGGTACGACTAAAAACAGTGAGTTCATACTTTCATCCTTCTACTCATAGTAGGTTTCCCACCAATCCTTGACTTGGGGGGCTACTTTGAGAAGTGCAAAAGTGATCTTTTCCCGACTAGAAAATCATGAACGGAAAAATATCCTTCTAGCAGATTTAACCCTTTATCTACAACATTTGCATCTATCTGACCCTTAAATATGGGAATGTCAAAGTTAACTTGTACCTTAAAGGGTGTGGTGCTTCCAGAGTAGCCGCCATAAATGGATGCGTCGCCCTTGGGTAGTCGCTGAAGGATCTGGGCAAAGTTGTCCATCATCACGTTCCTTTGTTGCTCAAGGGCTTCTTCGAGCAATATTTTGATAGGATCTCTTGCCCCCTTGTCTTTCTTTTCATCCGTTATGGGAGGCCGTTGGGATTTGCGAGGTTGATCTTGCAAATGTTCGACCAGTTCAAGCCCTAACTCCTTATATCTAGACCTCAATGGGGACATGCAAAGAAAAACAGAGAAAGAGCAGAGCACTCTTATACCACTGATCCAGATTTAAACAGGAACGCAACAAATTACAGTTATAACCATAAATACAAAGATGCAGTAGAAATAACACTTCATTTCATTAATATCAAATACTAAGATATACTTACAAACATAATGGAAATAAGACTATCTCGGGCAATGATAACTTATCTCTGAGAAGAGATGTGGTGGCTACATGCCTTTGAACTGTGTTACAATGAGGCTCCAAGGCCTATTTATTATTGAGAAACAATGGAAAACCCTAAACATCTAAAAACCTAACCCTAGGAGATGAAGCTGCAAACTATGGGCCCCGTTTGGGTAAATTGGTACATCAACTTCCCGGGGTCGTAACTTTAGCATACGATCATTGTTTGATGCGCACAATACCTCGTTAGAAAGATCGATCCGAGGACTACAACTTTTGAGTGATAAACATGGGTTATTCATCCATGTTTCTCTCGGTTTTACCAAAAAGACGTTGTTTAGGGCCTCAAAATGGCTCCAAAAGTTCAAGATCTGAACCATTGCCAAAAATAGTAAATTGTGCTACAAATAAGGAAACTAAGAAACTGAACGAAACAATGGTGGGGGTCCAAGTGGAATCGGCGGGTGGCCACCAATATCCGCTTGGACCATATTCTTAGGCGAAAAAATTGCTCTTGTGAACAAGAGTGATCTCCCTAAGTTTGGAAACCAATCACTAGAATAAAATAATCAAATACATATAAACATTCCTAAGATTCATTACCATTAAATCATATATGTAGGATTAAATGAATGGTTCATGCTTTTTTCAAAATGCTTGTCTTCATTGTTGCTTGTTATAGCTTTTGATCCCATTCTCGATGCTCTAAGGAAAGATCTGCAAAGACACAAACATGCCAATTATCAAAGCATGTGATACATAAATGATTTAACATAATGTATACATGTAATCAAGGAATCTTGTAACAATCATGATAACCATGAATGTGGGAAAGAAATATGCATTTGTAATAATAAGGAAAAGGAGAGAGATACAACCAAGGTATTGATGTTGATAACTTCCTCCCAATAGTCCTCAATTCCAACCTTGCATTCAAAGGCCTTCAGTGGATACTTTAACAAAGTGAAAGTATAGTTGAACAGTCTAAAAGCCAACCACTTTTCCTTTGAGTGCATTGTATTTATAGGGCAAGGATGGAAGTTTGAGATCCACTTAGGTAGGATTTAGATCCACAATGGAGGGGATGGGATCCATTATGGTAGGGATGAGATCCGTTGTGGAAGGAATTCAAGCCGATATGCTCAATGATTGGAAAGATACCTTCACAAGGCTTCTAAAATGGAATCTTCATAACCTTTTTTTTTTTTTTTTTTTTTTTTTTTTTTTTTTTTTTTTTTTTTTACCCATGTTAAAAGACCATCACACTTTTTATGAAGGCAAGTTGTGACGACATTGCAAGATGTTATCTATACAAGTGTGATGTCTCAGGCCGTATTGCGTGTACCTGTGGTGGTCTCTAAAATTAGGTTTTTTAAGGTATGTAATCTAATATTCTTATCTTTTATGAAGAGGTATTTCTTCCTTCGTTCTCAAGGATTGATGAAAATAGTTCTTCGAATGGCGAAAGATCTCGATTTGACATCATTTGTCTAGATGTGACAAAATAATGTGTAACAGATTGCCCCCTAAAGCACAAAGTCATAAAAGATGTTATGATTCAAGTGTTTTATCATTCAAAGTTTCGAATCAAGGAACAACTAGTTGGAAACCTGTAAGTCAACAATAACAAAAATTACAGTACAATATCATCATATGACCGTCTATGAGTTAGGCATTCCCATTTTCATAATACAAGTAACTCTAAGCATAAGTATGGAAATTTATAGAGATCCATGTCAATAATGTGAAGTCATGGCCACCAAACATACATCGTGGATCCATAATCAGAAGACTTAGCATAAACATAACCACCAGACATACGTCATGGATCTATGTTATAGTCATGAATATTCAAAACTCCACACACCTTGTTAATCAGACAATATCTAGGGTCTTCATCTCTATCTATTAGTAGTATGAAGCTAACCATGTGAATAAATGTCTTGAGGTCGAACATGGAATAAACCATCTGATTACTAGTCAGTGATGAAAATCATTAACATATGTGAGAGGAACCATCAATAATAGCAATGGCCGTCAAAGTACTCTAGTATATTCTATGGATTGTGAATAAATGATCTAAAGTTGAACACCCATAGAATCATTTGATTGAAGGTCAATGATATAAATCTGTTGTCGAAAGCGAGGAGACCTATCATTGAGGCATGCAAGTTCCAAGGTACTAAAAGGGGTTTCTAAATCAACTTCCTAGATAATGTGCTGAAGTAGATACGAAGTGATGCATTGTAGGAAGGCTTTGATGTACCGCCCATCAATAACACAAAATAGATGTCAAGATTTTAAGTAGAACAAAACACGAGGGATGCAGGACTAACTTAGCGATGGTCGACGCAATAGAAGGCTTTAAGGACTGCAAAATGGTTTGACTTAGGTTGAATTTATCTTGAACATATTAATGACACAACAATTGACTTGGAATCACTTGAATAAAAAAAGGATCAAAAAACAATATGAATACTTTCAATGAGGTATGATCAATATAGAGACAAGTGGATTTGCAAACCCTGACACAAAGAGTAACAAAGTGTCATGTTCAAGAGTGACTTGCTACCTTTTCAAATATATTATTATATATATATATATATATATATATATATATATATATATATATCTTTCCCAATTTCCCCCACCATTCTTGGCAAGTACTTTATTTCTACACAAGCTTGAGGAGGATAAACACATGCTTGAAGTATAAGATCATCCTTCGGATGAGTTCTTCAAAGTATTTTTAACAAACCCTAGGAAGGAGTGGTTCGATCTCACCATGATGGATGAGTCCTACATTGTTTATGTTTTACGAGTCCAATGAAAGGATAACTTGACTTCTTTTTCATGTTTAGGGAGTTTTAAAACGAAACTTTGTAATGTTCTTTTTCATGAATTTAGTCTCCCGAGGCCGAAAAAAGGGTAAAACAATGTAAGGGAGAACTCTTTTAACCACAGTTAATTAAAATATTCCTTGTTCGTAATTAGTCCACTAAGTCCATAAAAGGTTTAAACTTATACGTGGTAGACATTCTTTCAAATACTTTTTTGAGTGTGAAAGAAACAAGTTCAAACGGTTATCTTTTCATGTTCAAAGAGTCTAAAAGGAGCTTAAAGAGAACTCCATGGGGTTCCTTTTTCGTACAATTTTAATGAGCCTGGAAACGTGATAAAAGTATACTCATGTTGAAGCATTATATTTCAATATATTAACGTGTTATATGCAAAAGTAGACCAAAAATCATCATATTTGCCCAAAAATTCATATAAAATGGATTATTTATTCAAAATTAGGTAAAAACAACAAAAATAATAATAAATGTCTTTTATTCCTACAAAATAATGAAAAGTAATTAATTTTTACCATTTGTGTTTTACCACAATGCAGAGCCAAAAATCCTTTTTTTACCCTTGATCTTTAGGTGTTGATTCTGGGTAAACCAATGGACGATTTCGAATGTTGTTTCTTCTAGGTAAGATTCCTCTCTCTCCTCTTCATTTCTACTGTCTTAATTTTTTATTTTAATGATGAAATTTTTAGTTTGTAGCTTCTTAAAAATTGGATAATTCACCCTCAAGCCGTTGCAAGCATGCCATATCGAGATTTGCGTCAATCCAAGATCAACAGAAAGCTTGAAAGGCAGACCCATGACATAATCACATTGTCTCTAAAATATAGTTGTGATGACGGCTGAAGGCACAAAAAAATTTAAATTTTTGTTTGGAATCACTCAAAAATGTTAATGTTTGTTATCTAACATGTTTTTCCCTTGTTATTAACAAGTTTTTTTCAGGCATCAAAATGTTGGAATGGAGAGAGAGAGGAAGCATGAGGCACAAGGCCTCATTGTAGCTAAGGATGCCAACACCATGTTGGCACTTTGAGAATGCGGGTTAGCAAAGTTCTTTATGATCCCAGGAATGAAAGCTCAACCATAATTTCTAGATATTTAGTGAGAGCATGGAATGTAAATGAACAAAAAAATCAAATTGGCACCCACATTCTCACCATAGAGGTAGAAGATATTTACATCTTAATTGGGCTGCCATTGAGAGGAGCCAGGGATTCACTAGTCACCCACAGAGGTGGCGGTGAACCCATTGACTATTATGTCACTAAATATTGTATCCGAGGAGCACGAAAAAATAACAATGGAAAGATTGAAATTAAGGACATAAAAGATCTTCCATTGAAAATTATTTCATTCACTATCACCCGTGTTGTTGGGAGTACAACTCCACACTTAGCCACAAAGGACTAGATGCAATATGCACTCGACTTCATGGAACAAACAATGTTCAATTGGTGTGAGGGGCTCTTAATCTAATAGATGCAAGATGAGTCACTTGAAACATTTTGGTTATGACTCTATTCTGGTCTCTTTTTTCCTTGAGAGAGTACCATTACTTCCTTCTCAGAGAGTAGCAACGGAGAATCCTGGGCCTAGAGAACCTCAGACAAGGAGATGGATAAATTTGCTGGCACTCCATGGTGGCGGCCAAATGATGTCTTTTAATCATGTTTTCTTTATATGGTTGCGTTAACAAATCATCACGATTGAAGATTACCCGTATGCAAGGATCAACTTTATAGCAAACCTAGACTTCCTAAAGGGATGCAGTGGGACCAATAAGGTAAAAATACCAAAATTTTGTTTTTTAAAGTATTTAATCTTTTGCATTTTTGGTTTTGTGTTTAGACTAACATTAAATTATCATACATATATAGGACTAGTACGAGCAACCAGGATGCCCCCTACTCAAATGCGTTGTCAACAATAGGTGGAGATAGGTGAACATAACCTTGAGGCAGCCGATGCAATCAAAGATATTGAGTGGAACCTCAAGGGGATTACCTAGGGCATTCTTGATTCACAAATTGATGATATCCCTCTTCGTTACTAGAGACATATTGTAGGAGTACCTGGGTGGATAGGTTGGTTTCTTCGATGAGTAGCTTGGGATGTTATTTGTTACCGCAAGCATCATGACTAGGCTTAGGAATTTAAGTTTGGTTTTTGTTTTTGGCACTATCAACATATATGGGATAAATAAACGTTGGAAGCCTCATGTGTCTTCAACACTTTATGTTGTGTCAAACTTTTTGCAAAACTATCTATGTAGACTATTTCTATTGAGCTATTTATCTTTGTACAATGTATGCATGTTATGTTTTTTTATGAATTCTGCAAATTCCTATCTAATACATAGTTTTCTAACCCGTTAATTAATTTATTTAGACTTCTCGAAATGTTTTGGTATCCTAAGTAATCAAACTCTCTTTCCAAGAGATGAACCCTTAAAAACATTCTTCAAATTGAAGGACTTTTGACAAAATAAATGTTACTTATTTGTAGTATTATAAGTCGATAATCTAGTATAAAAAGCAAATGATAAATACTAAAAGTGATGGTACCATATAATAGTTCAATTGCTATGCTATATTCCGCAATGTTGTTGGTTGCATGACCCAAACATATCCCATGTAGACTCACTAACTCATCAACAGGCATATACATTTCCCATGTAGTAGAAGAAAATTTTTGAGTACTACTACTAGCACCATTAGCAAAGCCAACATAAGGTAAAGGGAACATCAACATCTACAAACCAAGTATAGCACGAGATAAGTAACAGAGACAAAAAAAAAATCGCAAAAAGAAAAATTGAAACACACCAAAAAACTATGGTACAACAATGTACAAAGAACTTATGCAGAAAACCTAAGCATGATACTTTTAAAGATAAAGCCCATTTATGGGATCAGACAAAGGAATCCCATCGTAATCCACCAATTCATAGTCACCTTTTCAAGTACACGTTCGACGATGTAAGGGTCGTGCCACATAGGCTCAAATTTACCACCTCCTATCTTATCATGCTCTTGATCATATCAAAGGAACAAGTCACCTTTAGAAAAAACTCGAGGATTAACAATTTTGTCATAATGAGTTTTAATACATCTTTTATGGGCCTTGTTAGCCAAAATGACATCTCGATGAGTCTCTCTAAACATGTTAAATATAAAAAATGTTCTTCCTTGGCAGAAGTTGTAGGAATTTACAGGGTAAGTTCCTTAGATAGAACACTAAAGGACACCGCTCACAAACAGATCACAGATTAGTACACCAGTATTGTTGACGTGGTTAAAAACCTCAAAGAGGGAAACAGTGCACGGCCTGAGCCAATGCCGCCACTTTAGGAAATTTATTAATGTAAAAGAAAGAAAATTTACATAAGATTCTCTCATGAATGGTCACCTAACAAATGACCCTCCATTCTCTTTAAATAGAGATCATGGACCAATCGGGTGTTAAGCCACGGATCAAGCGTCGGTAATACCGAGGAGAGAATGAACCGTCAGATCACTTCATGTCTAGAACATATCGTGACCGTCAGATTGTAAGTTACAAAAAGTATATACTAAAGAAACACACTTTACCTAATTGCACACTAGACCAAGTTATACCTAATTATTTCCTATGTGTCGGAATATGATAACACCCCCCCTTAAGAACAACTTAGGATAGGATTGAAGGATGTACAAAGATGACACAATAGGAGAAGGAAGGAGGCATTAGAACCTATCCCCCCTTAGTGACAACTTCCTCAACTCAAACCATAGATCGAAGTTTAGTAAACTTGGCCTCTATGAGAGCCTTTGTAAAGATGTCTGCAACTTGATCATCAATTGAACAATAGTGCACTTCAAGGACATGGTCATGAATGATCTTTTTGATGAAGTTCATGTGTATTTCAATGTGTTTGCTATGCTGATGTTGGGCTGGATCTTTGCATATTTGAATGGCACTTTGATTATCACAACAAAGTGTAGTCGGATGTTGCTGTTGAAAACCAAACTTTGACAAGATCTGACGAAGCCATAGGGCTTCCTTACTAGCTTCAATGACGCTGTGATACTCTTCTTCTGCTGAAGAAAGAGAAATGGCACTTTGTTTCTTGCAAGCCCATGTAATAGGTCCAGATCCAAGAGTGAAGATATAACCTACAGTAGACTTTTGATCATCAGGGTCACCAGCCCAATCAAAATCAGTGAAACCAACCAATAGAGGAGATGCTTATGTACTGTAATGAATCCCAAACTCAATTGTACCTCGAACATAATGAATTATTCATTTAGCTACTTTCCAATGAATTTCATGTGGGTTTTGCATAAACTGAGTAACAAGGCCAACAACAAAGGAAAGGTTAGGACAAATATGGATCATATATAAAAGTTTTCCAACACGCTGTTGGTATAAGGTTGCATCAACTTCAGGGGAAGTATAAGTGACTAAATGTTTTGCTCCAAACTAAAAGACAGAAGGGGCTGGCTTACAGTCTTCCATGTGAAAGTGGCGTAGAAGATCATGGACATACTTGGACTAGGAAAGTGAAATAAATTCTTTGGATTGCAAGACGTGAAGGCCAAGAAAATAATGCAATTGTCCTAAGTTTGTCATTTCAAACTGCTTTTTAAGGCTAGACTTCACATGGTTTATAAGGTTGGGATCACTACCAATAAGGATAAGATCATCAACATAAAGAATAAGAATGATAAGAGACTTACCCACTTTCTTGGTGTAGACAGTATTGTAAAAATGACACCTAGAAAAGCCAGTATCTAAAAGAAAGCAAATGAAAAAATGAGAAAAATATGAAATGCACTAAACATTTACATTTGTTTGGTGATGTGGATGAATGCTATGAGATGGTTCCTCTTCACTTCTAACATCAATAGATGGAGCATCTACGAAGTTAATTTTTATGCCTTTATTGAATTGATGTGTGTCCTGTTCGAAGAAAATAAAATATGCCATAAAATTCAATGTCCCACTAATTAGAAATTTAAAAAATGAGAAGAAAATAAAAAACATTGAAAATTTACATTAGTCTGGCAATTTGATTGTTGAGGAGAATGCACAGGAAGGTTATGACATGCTTCATCTTCACTTATGATATTAGTAGATGGAACACTTTGGGAATTAATTTCTAGACCTTTATTAAAACGAGTTGTATCCTACTACAAAAGAAGAAGAAAACTTATAAGTTTAGTAAAAAAAAGTTTGTAAATAGAGGAATGTAATAATAAAACCACTATTCCAACAAATATCAAAATATCATTGCGTTACCTCCATTGTTCAATGCAAAATACTATCACGGATGACTGATTCTTTTGGTGGAACCACATTACTTTGAGAAGCGGGATTGGAAGATTCGATGTTTTGAGCAACTGGCTCCAAATTATCAAACAAATGGCTAATTAAACTATGATCTAAATCATCACACACAATGTCATCATTACCTCCACCATGGATGTTTTGCAACCTTTGGCCTTGGTCGAAACATGCAATTGGACACACAGAAGGGTTAGGGTGGACATTTTCACCCACATTATTGATATGACGTTCTTCTTGATTGCAAGATGTTTCCCTCTAGGAATTTACTGGGCAAGTTCCTCAGATTGAACACTAATGGACATCGCTCACAAACAGATCACAGATCAATACACCAGTATTCTTGACGTGGTTAAAACCCTCAAAGAGGGAAACAGTCCATGACCTGAGCCAACGCGACCACTTTAGAAAATTTATTAATAAAAGAAAGAAAATTTACATAAGCTTCTCCCATGAACAAACACCTTACAAATGACCCTCCATGCTCTTTAAATAGAGATCATGGACCAATCGAGTGTTAAACCACGAATCAAGTGTCGGTAATACCGAGGAGAGAATGAATCATTAGATCACTCCATGTCTAGAACATATCTTTACTGTCGGATTGTAAGTTACAAAAGTACATGGTAAAGAAACACACTTTACCTAACTCTACACTAGACCAAGTTATAATTAACTATTTCCCATGTGTCAGAATATCCTAACATCCCCCCTTAAGGAAAACTTGGGATAAGATTGAAGGATGTACAAATAGGATACAATAGGAGAAGGAAGGAGGCATTAGAGCCTATCCCCCCTTAGTGACAACTTCCTAAACTCCAACCATAAATCGAAGTTTAGTAAACTTCGCCTCTGTGAGAGCCTTTGTAAAGATGTTTGCAACATGATCATCAGTTGAACAATATTGCACTTCAAGAACACGGTCATGAATGAGCTTTCCGATGAAGTGCATGTGTAGTTCAATGTTTGTTGCGCTAATGTTGGACTGGATCTTTGCATAGTTGAATGGAATTTTGATTATCACACCAAAGTGTAGTCGGATGTTGTTGCTGAAAGCCAAACTCTGACAGGATATGACGAAGCCACAGGGCTTCCTTACTAGCTTCTACGACACCACGATACTTTTCTTCTACTGAAGAAAGAGAAATGGCACTTTGTTTCTTGCAATCCCATGTAACAGGTCCAGAACCAATAGTGAAGATATAACCTGCAGTAGACTTTTGATCATTAGGGTCACCAGCCCAATCAGAATCAGTGAAACCAACCAATAGAGGAGATGCTTCTGTGCTGTAATGAATCCCAAACTCAACTGTACCTCGAACATAATGAAGTATTCTTTTAGCTACTTTCCAGTGACTTTCATGTGGGTTTTGCATAAACTGAGCAACAAGGCCAACAACAAAGGAAAGGTCAGGACATATATGGATCATATATAAAAGTTTTCCAACAAGCTAACGATATAAGGTTGCATCAACTTTAGGGGAAGTATAAGTGACTGAAAGTTTGGCTCCAGACTAAAAGGGAAAAGGGGCTGGCTTACAGTCTTCCATGTGAAAATGGTGTAGAAGATCATAGGCATACTTGGATTGGGAAAGGGAAATAACTTCTTTGGATTGCAAGACTTGAAGACCAAGAAAATAATGCAAGTGTCCTAAGTTTGTCATTTCAAACTGCTTTTTAAGGCTAGACTTCACATGGTTTATAAGGTTGGGATCACTACTCGTAAGGATAAGATCATCAACATAAAGAACAAGAATGATAAGAGACTTACCCACTTTCTTGGTGTAGACAGTATTGTCAAAATGACACCTAGAAAAGCCAGTATCTAAAAGAAAGCTATCCATTTTGGCATACCAACTCCGAGGGGCTTGCTTGAGACCATAAAGGGATTTCTTAAGCTAACATACAAGGTTGGATTCTGTTTGTATAAAGCCAGGAGGTTTTTCCATATAGATTTATTCATGCAAGAAGGCAAATTTAACATCCATCTAATGGACTTCCCATTTGAAAGAGGCAGCAAGGGAAAGAACAAGGCGAATAGAGTTCATTTTGGTAACAGGGGAGAAGGTTTCAGTATAGTCAATGCCTTCAACTTGTGAAAAACCCTTAACAACAAGATGAGATTTATGTTTATCAACTTTTCCATCTGGTCCAAACTTAGTTCTGTAAACCAATTTGCATCTAACAAGTTTTCGCTCCTTTGGAAGAGCAACACGGTCCCATGTATCATTTGCCAATAATGAACGATATTATTCATTCATATATGCGTCCCAATCTGGATGGCCTGAAGCTTCTACAAAGGTGTTAGGATTATAATTCGTTGAAGCTTGAGCCAATAAAGAAGAGGTTCTATGAAACTAAGAATGTGTACGACTCTAATTTGTAGGATCACCTGCAGCATCCCAAGTAGCACAAACCCATTTTGGAAGTTGAGGAGTTGAAGGAGGATCCCGAGAAGGTGGGGGAGGATTGTCATCCTCGATGTCATCATCTGAAGAAGGAATATTTTCAGAAGTAGAAGGGATAGAGAGAGGTGGCACATCTGCCTAACTAGGCTCGTAGGCCGATATATTTTCAGCAAACTTTACATCTCTTCTAATGATAATATTTTTGGATTTAGGTGAAAGAAGTCTATATCCTTTGACATCTTCAGAATATCCAACAAAAATACATTTTTCACTCTTAGTTTCTAAGGCTTTATGTTTCTCATCTGGAATATGGACCCATGCTTCACTTCCAAAAACACGAAAGTGACTTTCATCTGGTTTAATTGAGCTCCATGATTCTTCTGGAGTGATATTTTTTAAAACCTTAGTAGGAGTGCGATTTACCATGTAATTTGCACAGTTAATTGCTTCTACCCAAAAATTAAGACTATGTCCTTTAGATTGAAGCATACAATTAGCCATTTCCTTTAAGGTGTGATTCTTCCTTTCAGCTACATTATTTTGTTGTGGAGTATATGGAACAATATGTTGCAATTGAATTCCATGCTCAGTGCAAAATTTGATGAATTTGTTGTTAACATATTCTTTGCCATTATCAGATCTTAGCTTAAGAATTTGATGTCCATATTGTTTCTCAACAAGGGACTTAAAGGCTAAGAACATGTTAAAGACTTCACTCTTGAGTTTTAATAAGTATACCCAAGTGTATCTGGAGAAATCATCAATTAAAGTTATGAAATACTTGCAGCCAGAGAATGAAACAACTAGAAGTAGACAACATAAATCACTATGCACAAGCTGTAAAGGGGCTGAGACATGCTAAGAGGCACGTTTTTCAAAACTATCTCGATGATGTTTTCTGAGTACACATCTGGAACAAACACCATCTCTGCAAGATACCATAGGAAGACCTGCCACCATATTTTCTTTACATAGATTTTGAAGGGATCGATAGTTTAAATGACCAAAACGCTCATTCCAAAGTTTGCTCACTTCGTCATTATGAGAAACAAATAACGAGGGAAGAGTTGATGACCCAAAGTTGTTAAACTTATACAACCTTGTAGAATCATCAACAATGCCAATAGCTAAAATCTATCTAGGATCTCTTACATCCTTAATTACAACATCATGAGGTGAAAATTCAATGATTTTACCTTCACCTGAATGAGTTATCTGATATACAGATAGAAGGTTGCAGAATAAGGTAGGAACACATAATACATCATTAAATTGACCATTTTCTAGATGAATAATTCCAATCCCTACAACATTAAGAGATATATCATCACCAACATAAATATTTTTGGTGTTACAATCATTTAAAGAAGAAAACATGGCTTTGTTTTTGGCCATGTGATAAGAAGCTCTAGAATCAATGAGCCACTCATGAGAATGAGAAGAAGCAGAGACATTTAGTACATAACCAAACCGAGATGCTTGGCAATCACATGCAAAAAGTGTTATTCATGAAGATGAAGTTGAAGTTAAAGAGTGCTCCAAATGGATGTTATGCTTCTTCATGGTTGCTTCCAAGGCTTCCATCTTCTTAAAGCATTTGGATTCTGTTATGAAACCAACTCACAAAAAGATAGAAAAGATAGATTAATGCCTTAGAATTCTGTGTCTTTGAGGGGGAAACCTCGTTTACATTACATAAATGATCAATTCTTGGATGATACAAATGACAAAACCTCATTTCTATATATAAGAGTCTAAGGGGTCACAATATAACCAAGCCGACCTAACAATAATAATATAAAGGCACAAAAATAACAATAGTGGGATTCTATGGGGCACAATAATAACAATAAGGGATACAATGATAATAGTAATGGGGGAATCACTAGAATTATAGGGACCTAACATGCCCATCTCCTTCAAAAAAGTGTTGTCCTCAAAGCTTGAGTAGTTCTGGATGCTTTTGTATAAAATTCTCATCCTCCCATGTGGAATCTTCAACGGGTAAGTTCTTCCATTTGATGAGATACTCTAAAATTGATTGATTTTGTAGCTGTCAAGTTCTTGTTTCTTTCACTGCTTCAGGTTCCAATATGATTTTCCCTTTGTCATCAATTTCTGGCAATATTGTTTGAACTGGAATCTTATCACCTATAACCTTCTTTAAGCATGAAACATGGAAAACTGGGTGCACGCAGGAAGGTGTAGGAAGCTCCAATTTGTATGCCATAGTACCTATCATTTGCAACACCTTGTACAGACCATAATACTTTGGTGATAATTTATTATCCTTCTTAGCTTGCTTAAGGGACATTTGTTTATATCGTTGTAGCCATAGGAATACCCAGTCACTGACATCAAAACTTCTTTCGTTGCGATGTTGATCTGCCTGTTGTTTCATTCTATTATGCACCAAGGTGAGGTTATCCTTTAAGAGTTGGAGAAATTGTTGTTGATGCTTGATGTGATCTTCCACTGCTTGAACCTTAGAATTTTCTCTTAAATTTGATGTGATGCATGGTGGATGATATCCATAAAGTGCCATAAATGGGGTCATTTTTCTTGCAGTATGGAAGGAAGTGTTATACCAGCATTCAGTGAGAGGCAACCATTTGACTCATTGTGTTTGTTTATTAGATACAAAGCAACGAAGATATCCTTCCAAACATTTGTTTACTATCTCAGTTTGGCCCATCAGATTGAGGATGATAAGATGAGCTATGAGCTAACTGAGTACCAAGATAAGAAAATAATTTTGTCCAAAAATTTATAGTGAAAATGGGATCTCTGTCGCTTACAATAATCTTTGGGTTTCCATGTAGGTTTTGAATTGTTTCCATAAATGCAGTAGAAACTTTACTCGTTTTAAGTGGATGAGACAATGCACAAAAGTGTGCATACTTGGTAAGTCTGTCAACTACCACCATGATAACACTCTTTCCTTCGGACTTGGTTAGACCCTTGATTAAATCCATTGAAACCTCCTCCCAACATCAGCTTGGAATCGATAAAGGTTGTAATAGTCCTGGGGTCTTAATTTTTTCAAATTTATTTTGTTGGCAAACCAAACATTCCCCCACAAACTTTTGAATATCTGATTTAGGGCCATCCCCAAAACAAAAATCGTTCTTAACCCCGTGGTAGGTTTTTAGAAATCCTAAGTGCCCTCCTAAGGGAGAGGTGTGCATCCCTAAGAATCTTTTGTTTGAGTTGGGAATTATTACATAGGTATAATCGATCCTTGCACCATAACGAATCATTTTAGTTAAATGTATCAGATGTACTGGGATCTTGTTGTATCTTTTGAATGAGTCCCCACACTTCCTCGTCATTCTTCCATTCATCCCTTGCTCTGTTTATCCAATTTGGTTGGATAATATAAATGGCACAAAGAAATGCTTCCACATCCTCATCCTTTCTTGAGAGTGCATCTGTCACAACATTTTGCTTCCTTTTTGTGTAGATGATTTCAATGTCATAGCCAAACATCTTTGTGACCCATTTTTGCTGCTCTTCTGAAGGTAATCTTTGTTCTAAAAAGTATTTAAGACTATCATGATCTGTTTTTACCTTGAAGTGACTTCCCATTAGGTAGGATCGCCATTTCTTAAGTGCATGTAGTATTGGCAGCATTTCCTTCTCATAAATAGCTTTGTGTAAATACTTTCTTTTGATTGGACAACTTTCGAAAGCAATGGGTCTTTCTTCTTTCATTAAAACAACACCAATTCCATTTCCTGAGGCATCACATTCCATAATAAAGGTTTTTGTGAAGTCCGATGTAGCTAAGAGTGGAGCTTGGCACATTGCCTTCTTAAGATGTTCAAAGGCAATTGTTGCTTCTAGAGTCCATAAGAATGCATCTTTCTTCAATAATGTTGTTAGAGGTTCTACTATTCTCCCATAATTCTTAACAAACTTGCGATAATACCTTGTTAACCCGAGAAATCCTCGTAGATGCTTTATAGATGTGGGGATTTTCCATTCTTTAATGGTTTTAATTTTGCTAGGGTCTACCTTAACATCTTCATGAGATACAATATGACCCAGTGTTAAAATTGGAAACTAGGGCCAAAATCCATGTGGGTCATCTTATTTATGGCAGCTGATATTTTTATTAGACCCCTCTCATCGAGAGGCATAGGATTGATCTAAAGATCATCTGATTCCGTCAAGTATTCATGGAGTTATGAATTTATTTGTGTTATAAGACAAATTGTCAAGTCGGCCAACAACTTGAGTAGGCTCAGAAGCCCAATAGTCATGTCTATTCATCATCTGCATTTTAGTATAAATAAGAGAGGACTTGAAGTCATTTGGGACACACACTCTTCATGTGATCTCCTCCTCTCCACGTCTTTGGGTTTTTGGTGAAGGAGAGAGACACTAAGAGTACGTTGGGCAGAGTAGATGACGACCTAGCCACAGTAGCTGATGCCCTAGCCACAGTAAGCCACAGGATTAAGAGGAAATCTAAATGCAGTCAATGGAGACTCTTGTTCACGCAGCCAAAGGGAACATGTTCACGCAGTCAAAGAAGATACAAAACTTCGCATTCCTCTTTGAAATTCCACGTGAATTTTGGATACATGTATACGCTATACAGGTATGACAAAACTCGCATATAGCCACAATAGCCGCAGTGAGGAATGACGAAGCTGCAGGGATAGAAGAGCCACATTCAAGGTATATGAAGCCGTAGTCAAGACTAATAAATCTGGGATCAAGGAGAGGGTAGCCACAGTGATAAGGAAGAGCTGTAGGTGGCCACAGTAAGGGTTAATGAGGCCACAGGAAGGAGCTACAGTAGCCGCAATCAATGTATATAGCCGCAGTCAAGGGAATCTCTGTCAAGGTCATGTAGCTGCAACATTGATCCTGAAGATGGTATCCCTGTATCCCTGTAAGTTCGGAAAACATTTTTAATTCCGAGTTTGATGTTGAAAATGACTCTTCACGGACTTCGTTCATTAAGTCGATTTGGGTTGATGTTTGGTCGGAAAACGACTGCACAGTCTGATATGCAAGTTCATATGGACTCAAAGGCATAAGAGTACCAAATGAGTCTATCTCAGTCTCAGAAGGTATGATCCAAGGATCATCAGTAATAATGGTTCCTGATGAAATCATATGAATGGTTGCAGTAAAAGACGATGCGTTGATATGAGGGAAAGGAAAAGTGCCCAGTAAACCAGAATCTTTAACTAACCCTGCACCAACATCCTTATAAGGGATCATCGCTTTGCCAACATGCTGAATGCTCTCAGCAGAGGCTGGGTCAGATGAAAAGTATGACAACTGGTCTTTAGTTACGATCTTTCCATTATGAGGGAAATTTATAAGCCGAAAGACCGATGAGACAACAACTGTCATAGCGTGAGACCAACTACGACCCAAGAGAAGGTTGTAATCTAGAGGGGCATCAACCACCTCCACATCTAGATTAATGGTTTTTCCT
>APFE031427852.1:0-15168 GCA_000404065.3 Pinus taeda
TCAAACCACTTAGAGTTCAACAGCTAGCTCTGCTAAACTAGAGAGGGATCTCTCTATGAACTCACAACTAATGATGACTGGAGTGGGAAAAGATGTTAGACTAGATATGTTCAACATTAGGGTTTTAAAGGTTTTTAGGGTTTTGCTAGATCAAGAGTCAAAATCAAGGAACCAGAGCAGGTCTCAAGGTTTTAGTTGCAAGAAATAAAGAGAAGCAGGGTAGGTGTGCTTTTGTGATACTTTAGGGCTTTGTCGATGTAGTGTAGGGTAGAAAAGCAAGGATTCAAAATGAGCATGAATTCATTTATCAGAAGATAGATAACACAAAGATGAAGTTCCTATCAAAACAAAGCTTAAACCTTAAGAATTTTGTTCATCAAACTCATACGAAAATCACTGAAAGCATAGATATGGAAAGAAGACACATTAAACATTCATAAACTGAATCACAGAAGAAAAACACTATCACAAACTCACACCACAATAATTCCAAAATAATAGCTGCAACTGTCCTTTGATTTCCTGTCAAAAACACCGATTACAAGCTCCAAGTCTTTCAACTCTCCGATGTCTAAACTATTCACCTCCTCTAATACTTTGAAATCTGAAGTATTTATACAATTTTATGACAAAATATCTTGAAACAAACTTCAAGATTTATTAGAAAATTCCTAAAATAGATCAAAACTCCTAAAATATCAGGTGGCTGATTTCTGGTGCTGTTCTAGGCGTTCTAGTGTAATTGAAGCCTCAAATAAGCATTCTGTTAGACTTGCTGTGATGAACTCCCTGTTGTTCTATTTTCCTGCAATCGGTTCTGAGAACTGTTGTAACAAATATGCAATGTGGCTCCCTTCCACTGTTGTTTTTCTATTAAAAGTAAGCCATGACACTGATTCTTTCTTTGCATGTTGACCTATATCGCAATCGAATTTGGATCAGGCCTCTGTCGTATCGCAATCATATTACAGACATAGCTTTTTCCGTTGATTTTCTTGCTTTTAACCAAAGGACGAACTTGAAAACTTTTAAAACTGCAATTTATGAAATATCACATCCGTAGGTTTTTTTTGCAATCAGAGGTCGGATGGAGGATATTACATTGTTTCACAACGTTCCGCTGATGGACCGGACATGATATGTAATTTAAAACCAATTTTATAGTTTATTGCATTCATCGAGGGCTTATCGCAATCGCAATCGCATCGGGAAGGGGTATATGGGAGTGGGACTTGAGGGATCCTCGATTGCGATATCCCAATCGGGAGCTGGGCGGATATTGCAATTGGGACCGGGAGGGATGCGATATCTGAGTGGGGAGTGATATCGGCACGGGAGTTATATCGGTGTTGGGAGTGATATCAACGCAGAAGTGCTATCGACACCGAGACATATCGCTGTGGGACACGATATTTAAAGCTGCGGGATGAAAAACATTTGCGGGATGTGGGAGTATTACCGCTGCGAGATTATAAAGCGAGAGGCAGGACTAAATCAATTGCGGGACTGCAATGTGGGATATCGCTGCGGTTCTAGTTATCGCAATCGACAGAGGGGTGAGGAATGTTGTTATATGTTACATGTAACATATGCCATTCGCCGATTGTGGGTTGCGGTAATACGTGGCCAGTCTTTGCTTTGGGGGGTAGTGGGCTTTATATGTATTACATTGTAATACAAAGGACTTAGTGGTTTATTTAATTAAATAGGGTTAAGGCTAAAGTTGATGGATTTTCAACGGAATGCGGCTAGAGTTTGGAATAACAACGGGAAAATGGAAATAATCCTAGAGTTTGTGATAAAACAAGGAAATATGGATTTTATTTGGTTTCAAGACCAAACTTCATTCTAGCATATCTTTCAATCTGGGAATCATTTTTGAGCGTAGGACGTACTGTTGGAAAGTTTCTTTCGAGCACTTTATCATGAAAACACCTGCATGATGATATGATCCAAACATGTTATGCGAAAATATCCTCGAACATCCCTTTCCCTAGTTACTACTCCCATGAAGATTTACCACAAGTAACACCATGACTCTTTGGATCATTGTGATGACTTGACCTCAATAATGACACCTAATGGAATATAAAACTGATGATTTGGACCTTGAAACATGACTAACCATGAGATGAGACTGAAACCAAGATATTTACTAATGAATGATCATAATGAGTATGACACAACCAAAATGGCAATTTGACCATGAGACGTAGGGAGTAGTAACAGACCTAGACAACCTAACCAGTGACCAAATTTTATTTGAAGATCTACTGAAACATAAAAATGATCCAGGACCCTAACAAAAACTTTGAAAGAGAACATTTGATCACTGACAGGACTAAGAGACACTAACATTGGCTCCAGCTGAGGATGGCAGCTCGTTAGGAGGTGTCAAGAACATCGTAGACCAAGTAGCTTGCTCCATTGGGCATATAATCAAAAACAAAAAAAACAAACTCAAAACTGAAAACTGACCGACAAACTTAACTAACTTGACACACTATAAAAAACTAACTTAACAACTTTTAAAAAGAAAACAACAATTAATCATAGAAGCATTATGGCCCTCTCCTCGGGCTTCAAACTTCTGATGATAATTGCCCACCCGCTAAAGATATATATAGAATCATGTGAAATGATCCCTCCATAGTAACCAATCCAGCAAATGGCTAATTACTTGAATCTTGCTCGTACTTTCCTTGAGCACGTAGAAAAAACAAAAGATTGGCCACTCCAAGTGCCCACTGAACATGTGTACATGATCCATAAATACAATAAAACTCATCTCCTTTGATGACTGCAACAAATTAGCAAAAGGATCTTCAAAAATATGGAACATCACCATATCTTGAAAGTCAAAAGAAATACAAGCACACTCTTCATTTTCTGAATTTGGAGGAAGATCATCGTGTGCAAGAAGCTCTAAAACAACCTGTCCTTTTTCACTGCTTTCTTGTAACTCATGATGATAAATTTGAAATCTAAGATCCTCAAAATCTGAAGCTACATGTATGAATGTCTCTTCATGTAAATCTGGATTGAAAGTTTCTAGAGCAACAAATTCATCAATAATTTGGAAAATATTACTTTCAAAATATTCTTCCGCAACTGCACAACAAGATGTAATTCTATATCACATACCCTTTTAATTCCATCGCCTTGAGCTGCATTCTCATGCTATTGAGAATAAGATTTATTAAAAGGATCTAAAATCTTCCCTTTATCTATTAGTTCGTTGGAAGAAACATAAAGCATATCACTATATATTTCTTCTTTTCCTTGTTGATTTAAAATCTGCTGAATAGGTTGATCATTAAGTTCTAGGAAACAAACCTATCGCTCATTAATTTCGAACTCGATAGTTGAATGATGACTCTCATGAATCTTAATTCAAACCAACTCAGAATTAGAATCTTCATCAAGGAGTTGAGGGTAGCTAAAATGGCCATTATCATATGTATCTTGTGTGCTAAAAGAAAGGCATGACTGCTGCAAATTATCACCAACTTTAGATGATTGAAGATCACTGTCATCGTTTGAAGAAATCTGCTCAAAGTTCACTGTCATTCAAGGTAGAATTCATGATCTTCACATGGTGGTGAAAAGGGTTTCATTCAAAGCATCGAAGAGTTCATCATCCATAAACTCTTCATCGCCATAAGCACTTTCCATATCTTGAATAAATTTTTCAAAGTGATCACAACAATCCTCAATCAAAAGCAAAGAAGGATAGTTTTCTCTATACTTCTCAAAAAGTATAGAGTGAAAATCCTTGAGAGAATAAATAAAAGCAGGAGGGCTTTCATACCAAAATCATGCTCTTTCTTATAATGTGATAATGAACATTTTCATTAAACATTCTTCATGAAAATTAATCCTCAACTTACGCACATGCATATGAAATCTTATTAAATGGAGTGTAGCATCATCACCTTTTCCATCTCTGAATTTTGGCAAGTATGTTTTCCAATCTACCTGAGGCATACGATTTGGAAAGCCTAGAACATGATCTCAATGCATAGGAGCATACCTTCCGGATTTAGAACTCATTTCAATTTCTGGATCCTGCTACTAGTGGAGTCTTTGGATCAAGTGGGAGTTGCCAGGTGAATGGTTCAACCTTCATATGTGTCTGATCATTGTTCATCATTAGCAATCAGATCTGATCTTTGTCGTTCTTTCCCAGGATGATATGATCTTTCGTTTCCCCGGAAATGATGCCAAAATGTTATCCTCCACAATATCCCAAGGCTGAGAAAGGATATCGATGGAGGTAACCTCAGACCACTTAGGGTTTAGAAGCTAGCCCTACCAAACAAGAGAGGACTCTCTCTATAAAGCTCACAACCAAATATGACTGGAGTGGGACAAATATATTAGGCTAGGTATTACAACACTAGGGTTTAAATATTTTAAGGTTTTGTAAGATCAAGAATCAAAATCAAGGATCTAGGCCAAGTCTCAAGGGTTCAGTTGCAAGAAATAAAAAGGAGCAGGGTAGGTATGCTTTTGTGATACTTTAGGGTTTTGTCGATGTAGTGTAGGGTAGAAAAGCAAGGATTCAAAATGAGCATGAATTCATTTATCAGAAGATAGATAACACAAAGATGGAGTTCCTATCAAAACAAAGCTTAAACCTTAATAATTTTGTTCATCAAACTCATATGAAAATCACTGAAAGCATAGATATGGAAAGAAGACACATTAAACATTCATAAACTGAATCACAAAAGAAAAGCACTATCACAAACTCACACCACAAGAATTCCAAAATAATAGCTGCAATTGTCCTTTTATTTCCTGTGAAAAATACTGATTACAAGCTCCAAGTCTTTCAACTCTCTGATGTCCAACTATTCACCTCCTCTAATACTTCGAAATCTGAAGTATTTATACAAATTTATGACAAAATATCTTGAAACAAACTTCAAGATTTATTAGAAATTCCCTAAAATAGATCAAAGCTCCTAAAATATCAGGTGGCTGATTTCTGGTGCTGTTCTGCGCGTTCTAGTGTAATTGAAGCCTCGAATAAGCATTCTGTTAGACTTGCTGTGATGAACTCCTTGTTCTATTTTCCTGCAATTGGTTCTAAGAACTGTTGTAACAAATATTCAATGTGGCTCCCTTCCGCTATTGTTTTTCTATTAAAAGTAAGCCATGACACTGATTCTTTTTTTGCCTGTTGACCTACATCGTAATCGTATTTGGATCAGGCCTTTGTCGTATCACAATCGTATTAAAGACATAGCTTTTTCCGTTGATTTTCTTGCTTTTAACCAAAGGACGAACCTGAAAAATTTTAAAACTGGAATATATGAAATATCGCACGTAGGGTTTTTTGCAATCGAAGGTCGGATGGAGGATGTTACATTGTTTCAAAATGTTCCGCCGATGGAATGGAAGTGATATGTTATTTAAAACCAATTTTATAGTTTATTCCATTCATCCAGGGCTTATTGCAATCGCAATCGCATCGGGAAGGGGTATATGGGAGTGGGACTTGAGGGATCCTCGGTTGCGATATTGCAATCGGGATCCGGGAGGATATTGCAATTGGGACCGGGAGGGATGTGATATCTGAGCAGGGAGTAATATCGGCACGAGAGTTATATCGGTGCTGGGAGTGATATCAACACAGAAGTGTTATCGACGCTGAGACATATTGCTACGGGACACGATATTTAAAGCTGCGGGATGAAAAACATTTGTGGGATGCGGGAGTATTACCGCTGCGGGATTATAAAGCGAGAGGTAGGACTAAATCACTGCGGGACTGCAATGTGGGATATCGCTGCGGGTCCAGTTATCGCAATCGACAAAGGGGTGAAGAATGTTGTTATATGTTACATGTAACATATGCCATTCACCGATTGCGGGTTGTAGTAATACGTGGCCATTGTTTGCTTCGAGGGTAGTGGGCTTTATATGTATTACATTGTAATACAAAGGACTTAGCGGTTTATTTAATTAAATAGGGTTAAGGCTAGAGTTGATGGATTTTCAATGGAATGCGGCTAGAGTTTGGAATAACAAAGGGAAAATGGAAATAAGGCTAGAGTTTGTGATAAAACAAGGAAATATGGCTTTTATTTGATTTGAAGTCCAAACTTCATTCTGGCATATCTTTCAATCTAGGAATCATATTTGAGCGTAGGACGTACTGTTGGAAAGTTGCTTTCGAGCACTTTTTGATGAAAACACCTGCATGATGATATGATCCAAACATGTTATGCAAAAATCTCCTTGAACATCCCTTTCCCTAGTTACTACTCCCATGAAGATTTACCACAAGTGACGCCATGACTCTTTTGATCATTTTGTTAACTTGACCTCAATAATGACACCTAATGGAATATAAAACTGATGATTTGGACCATGAAACATGACTGACCATGAGATGAGACTGAAACCAATATATTTACTGATGAATGATCATAATGAGTATGACACAACCAAAATGGAAATTTGACCATGAGACGTAGGGAGTAGTAACAGACCTAGACAACCTAACAAATGACCAAATTTTATTTGAAGATCTACTGAAACATAAAAATTTGATCCAGGACCCTAACAAAAACTTTGAAAGAGAACATTTGATCACTGACAGGACTAAGAGACACTAACATTGGCTCCAGCTAAGGATGGCAGCTCGTTAGGAGGTGTCAAGAACACTGTAGACCAAGTAGCTTGATCCATTGGGCATAGAATAAAAAGCAAAAGAACAAACTCAAAACTGAAAACTGACCGACAAACTTGACTAACTTGACACACTATAAAAAAACTAACTTAACAACTTTTAAAAAGAAAACAACAATTAATCATAGAAGCATTATGGTCCTCTCCTCGGGCTTCAAACTTCTGATGATAATTGCCCACCTGCTAAAGATATATATAGAATCATGTGAAATGACCCCCCCATAGTAACCAATCCAGCAAATGGCTAATTACTTGAATCTTGCTCGTACTTTCCTTGAGCAGGTAGAAAAAACAAAAGATTGGCCACTCCAAGTGTCCACTGAACATGTGTACATGATCCATAAATACAATAAAACTCATCTCCTTTGATGAATGCAACAAATTAGCAAAAGGATCTTCAAAAATATGGAACATCACCATATCTTGAACGTCAGAAAATACAAGCACACTCTTCATTTTCTAAATCTGGAGGAAGATCATCATGTGCAAGAAGCTCTAAAACAGCCTGTCCTTTTTCACTACTTTCTTGTAACTCATGATGGTAAATTTGAAATTTAAGATCCTCAAAATCTGAAGCTACTGTATGAATGTCTCTTCATGTAAATATTGATTGAAAGTTTCTAGAGAAACAAATTCATCAATAATTTAAAAAATATTACTTTCAAAATATTCTTCTGCAACTGGCACAACAAGATGTAATTCTATATCACATACCCTTTTAATTCCATCGCCTTGAGCTGCATTCTCATGCTCTTGAGAATAAGCTTTATTAAAAGGATCTAAAATCTTCCCTTTATCTATTAGTTCCTCG
Source organism: Pinus taeda (assembly GCA_000404065.3). Lineage (NCBI taxonomy): Eukaryota > Viridiplantae > Streptophyta > Pinopsida > Pinales > Pinaceae > Pinus > Pinus taeda. Next base: position 7,514 of record APFE031427852.1, read on the forward strand.
GAAGAAACATAAAGCATCTCATTATATATTTCTTCTTTTCCTTGCTGATTTAAAATCTGCTGAACAGGTTGATTATTTAGTTCTAGGAAACAAACCTATTGCTCATTAATTTCGAACTCAATAGATGAATGATGACTCTCATGAATCTTAATTCAAACCAACTCAGAATTAGAATCTTCATCAAGGAGTGGAGGGTAGCTAAAATGGCCATTATCATATGTATCTTGTGCGCTAAAAGAAAGGCATGACTGCTACAAATTATCACCAATTTTAGATTATTGAAGATCACTGTCATCGTTTGAAGAAATCTACTCAAAGTTCGCTGTCATTCAGGGTAGAATTAATGATCTTCACATGGTGGTGAAAAGGGTTTCATTCAAAGCATCGAAGAGTTCATCATCCATAAACTCTTCATCGCCATAAGCACTTTCCATATCTTGAATAAATTTTTCAAAGTGATCACAACAATCCTCAATCAAAAGCAAAGAAGGATATGTTTCTCTATACTTCTCAAAAAGCATAGAGTGAAAATCCTTGAGAGAATAAATAAAAGCAGGAGGGATTTCATACCAAAATCATGCTCTTTCTTCTAATGTGATCATGAACATTTTCATTAAACAATCTTCATGAAAATTAATCCTCAACTTACGCACATGCATATGAAATCTTATTAAATGGAGTGTAGCATCATCACCTTTTCCATCTCTGAATTTTGGCAAGTATGTTTTCCAATCTACCTGAGGCATACAATTTGGAAAGCCTGGAACATGATCTCGATGCATAGGAGCATACCTTCCGGGTTGAGAACTCATTTCGATTTCTGGATCCTGCTACCGATGGAGTCTTTGGATTAAGTGGGAGTTTCCAGGTGAATGGTTCAGCCTTCATATGTGTCTGATCGTTGTTCATCATCAGCAATTAGATCTGATCTTTGTTGTTCTTTCCCAGGACGATATGATCTTTCGTTTCCCTGGAAACGATGCCAAAATGTTATCCTCCACAATATCCCAAGGCTGAGAAAGGATATCGACGGAGGTAACCTCAGACCACTTAGGGTTTAACAGCTAGCCCTACCAAACAAGAGAGGACTCCCTCTATAAAGCTCACAACCAAATATGACTGGAGTGGGACAAATCTATTAGGCTAGGTATTACAACACTAGGGTTTAAATATTTTAAGGTTTTGTTAGATCAAGAATCAAAATCAAGGAACTAGGCTAGGTCTCAAGGGTTAAATTGCAAGAAATAAAGAGGAGCAGGGTAGGTATGATTTTGTGATACTTTAGGGCTTTGTCGATGTAGTGTAGGGTAGAAAAGCAAGGATTCAAAATGAGCATGAATTCATTTATTAGAAGATAGATAACACAAAGATAAAGTTCCTATCAAAACAAAGCTTAAACCTTAAGAATTTTGTTCATCAAACTCATAGGAAAATCACTGAAAGCATAGTTATGGAAAGAAGACACTTTAAACATTCATAAACTGAATCATAGAAGAAAAAAACTATCACAAACTCACACCATAAGAATTCCAAAATAATAGCTGCAATTGTCCTTTGATTTCATGTGAAAAATACTGATTACAACCTCCAAGCCTTTCAACTCTTTGATGTCCAACTATTCACCTCCTTTAATACTTAAAAATATGAAGTATTTATACAATTTTACAACAAAAATGTCTTGAAACAAACTTCAAGATTTATTAGAAAATTCCTAAAATAGATCAAAACTGCTAAAATATCAGGTGGCTGATTTCTGGTGTTGTTATGGGCGTTCTGGTGTAATTGAAGCCTCGAATAAGCCTTCTGTTAGACTTGCTGTTTGATGAACTGCCTGCTGTCCTATTTTCATGCAATCAGTTTTGAGAACTATTATAACAAATATGCAATGTGGCTCCCTTCTGTTGTTGTATTTTCTATTAAAAGTAAGCCATGATACCGATTCTTTCTCTGCCTATTGACCTATATCGCAATCACATTTGGATCGGGCCTTTGTTGTATCACAATCGTATTACAAATAGAGATATTTTTCCGTTGATTTTCCTGTTTTTAACCAAAAGGAAGGACCTGAAAACTTTTAAAATTGCAATATATTAAATATCACATCTGCAGGCTTTATCACAATCGGAGGTCAGATCGAGGATGCTACCTTGTTTCACAACGTTCCGTTTATGGACCGGACACGATATGTTATTTAAAACCAATTTTATAGTTTATCACATTCGTTTAGGGCTTATCGCAATCCCAATCGCATCGGGAAGGGGTAAATGGGAGTGGGACTTGAGGGATCGTTGATTGCGATATCACAATCGAGGGATGGGAGGATATCATAATCGAGACGGGAGGGATGTGATATCAAAGAGGGGAGTGATATCGGCGTGAGAGTTATATTGGTGCGGGATTGCTATCAGTGTCAGGGCATATCATTGCGGGACGCAAGATTTAAAGCTGCGGGATGAAAAGAATTTGCGGGATGCAAAAGTATTATTGCTGCAGGATTATAAAGCAAGAGGCGGGACTAAATCACTGCGGGCCAGGTTATCGCAATTGGCGGAGGGGTGAGGAATGTTGTTATATGTTACATGTAACATATGCCATTCTCCGATTGTGAGTTGCGGTAATACATGGCCAGTCTTTGCCTTGGGGGTGGTGGGATTTATATGTATTACGTTATAATACAAAGGACTTAGCGGGTTTATTTAAATAAATAGGGTTAAGGCTAGAGTTTATAGATTTTCAATGGAATGCGGCTAGAGTTTGGAATAACAAAGGGAAAATGGAAATAAGGGTAGAGTTTGTGATAAAACAAGGAAATATGGCTTTTATCTGCTTTGAAGTCCAAACTTCATTCTGGCATATCTTTCAATTCAGGAATCAGATTTGAGCACAGGATGTACTGTTAGAAAGTTGCTTCCGAGAAATTTCTGATGAGAATACTTGCATGTTGATCTGATCCAACCTTGTTATGCAAAAATCTCCTTGAACATCACTTTCCCTAGTTATTACTCCCATGATGATTTACCACAAGTGACACCATGAATCTTTTGATCATTTTGATGACTTGACCTCAATAATGACACCTAATGGAATATGAAACTGATAATTTGGACCTTGAAACATGATTGACCATGAGATGAGACTGAGACTAAGACATTTGGTGATGAATAATCATAATGAGTATGACACAACCAAAATGGCAATTTGACCATGACACTTAGGGAGTAGTAATAGGCCTAGACAACCTAACCAGTGACCAAATTCTATTTGAAGATCTAGTGAAACATAACCATTTGACCCAGGACCCAAACAAAAACTTTGAAAGAGCACATTTGATCACTGGTGACTGGCAGGACTGACAGGCACTCACAGGTTCCATGTGCACTCATCTATTAGACAAAGGGATGTCATCATTGATATTGACATTTATTGTAGCCATTGAATTTTATTTATTTATGGTAATTTAGAAATTTAATTTATTTTGTATGTTATTAAATTTTGTTATAATATATATATAATATATTATATATATATATATAATATATATATATATATATATATATATATAAAGAGGGAAATCGATAACTAGAATTATACTAGATCGCAAATCATACTAAACAAGGTAAGCGAGAGTTACCCTTTATGGGCTTGCCCACGAAGTTTGAACCAATGACCTTTACAAACAAATGTTTTAATATAACACTTAATCACCAATAAACCCGCTGTGTAGGTTTATTATTTTGGAATAGTCTTTAAGTGCGATTTTTGGAATTTCTGGTGGATTTTTGGTTGGAATTAAACATTATTTATTTATTTATTTTTGTGTCCAAATCTTGATTTGTGTTGTTTAAATTGGTTTTTTGACTGCATATATCGATTCACCACCCACAAAAACCCTTAGGGCACTTGGATTGTGAAGAGTTCACTTTTCAAGCTTGTGATTTCAATGAATCCCTACCCGATACAAATTAAATGAGAAAATTTCCAAAAAATCACTTAAAAGACTACTCATATTACTTTATAATTTAAAATAAAAAAAAATTAATTAATTTTTAATTTACTTATTTTTAAGTCAATTTTAGTATTTTAAATTATTTTTTAATATTTGTTAAAATTATTGAGCCGAGAGGCTCATTTTACGATCCAGTATGATGTGAAACCTTGTCATCCGTCGGCCAAAATAAATTAAAAAAATCTGAAAAAAAAAAAAATAACTATACAAAAACATTAAAATACTGTCTGCTCTAAAAAATTTGCACGTGAAGAAATAATATAGATATATAGTTTATAATTATATTAATTAAAAAAATATATTATATATCATAATTGAAAAAAGCCATGTTTAAGATTTTTGTATGGGTATGGAAACCCTAACTTGTTAGGGTTGAATGGTAATGTCTGAAATCCCGAATATTTGAAGTATTGGTAATTTATGGTTTCCTATGTTTGTATTGAAACCCTAGATCATTAGGGTTTGGTAGGGTGTATAAGAAAGACTCTTGTAATTTCCTAGAAATGAAATCCTTGGCATGTGTATGTTTGTCTGATCAAACCCTAGTCTGATCAAGTTTGTTATATGTCTAACTTTTATTGATATTTATATCTTTGGGTTTTACTAACACAAGTTATCACATTTTTGTACATGATGATGGAATCATAGTTGTATAAGTTGACCTAATCATTGATGGTCATGAGTCCTGGGGTTTGGAACTAAGCCTAGTCAAAGTTTGATATTCTCAGATGATATTGTTTGTGAATTCTAGGGTTTTATAGCTAAACCTTAGTGGAAGTTAAATTATCTAGCATATGATTTTACAAATATGGGATTTATGAAAGGTTGATAAAAACCTGAAATTATATTTTGATCAGTTTGATTGTTGAAAATTAGTAAATGAAAATATAGGGTTTACATCAAACCCTGGTAGAAGCTAGTCATGTTGTTGATTGAGTTGTGATTAGTTTTGATTGTTGAATATCGTGTATGAAATCTAGTGTTTATATGAAATCCTAGTAGGAAGTCTAACATATAAATTTTGAAAATTGTTAGATGCAATGTTATACTGGTCTCTAGGGTTTTTTATATGTTATAAAAAAGTTTGTCATATCTCTGAAAGAAATATTGAAGCCCTAGATATAATGAGATTGATATCTTGAGTTGTTGATGTGATTTAGGGTTTGTAACAAAACTTGGGTAAGAAGTTGAAGTATATAAGTACAGTCTCTTGTTGGTTATGTCTATAAAGTCTAATGCTTCCATTATTGTATGATTTTGATGAGGTTAACTTCACGCTTCTATAGATTTGGTTGTACTTGTTATCTAAGTTGTGCAGGTACATAATCTTCAAAATGGTGAAGATGTTTGTAAGTAAAGTTTCTATGATAAGCATGATGAATAAAGTTATATGAATGATGATGGTCATGATAACTCTGATGAGAAGGATGGAAGCCATGACTGATTCTCCGATGTCATAGAAAAGAAGTTGATCTTCCTATTCTAAGAAGGAGCTTGGGTATATTCCTTGTATAAGAATGATTAGATCCTCCCTGGTTAAGAGGGAGTGATGGATATGGTTCTCTAATTCATGTGTCATGCACTAGACCAACACTTATAACCGTAAGTCTTAGTGAAGACCATAAGTGAGAGAATGGCACATCACTCTTGTCTTCATGGAAACAAGTCCCGAGTTGAGAGGGAGGACATACTATAGTCATGATGGAAAACTTGAAAGAAGAAATTGGAGAATGTATTTTGAGGGGATGCTAAGATAAGAAAATCCAGGTCTGTTTGCAGAATATGTTGTTGCATGTGAAGTAGGAAAGAAAGATGTATGATTAAGGAATATTCTGTTCAGATTCGTTTGAAAGTTTGTTACTAATTGGGGTTGTGTTTGTACAGGTAAACCTCTCAGATGTTTGATAGCATGTTTTATATGCTTAGTGTTATCAATCAGTTTGAATGTGAGAGATTTGTTGTTACCAATTTGTTTCATCAGGGAGGATTTGTTACCGATTCTAATAATCGGGGAAATTGAGGATTTGTGTGTGAGACACATTGCCTATGAGGACATCTGGTTGACACTTTATGTTGATGACTAGTTCTTGAAGTAGGGAAGGTGGAATTGGTCATGGATCTCTAACTTCGAATACACACCTAGATCCCGAGGTTGATGGTTAGTAAGTAAGCTTGATGGTACCTAGAGAGGTTGAAAGCTTTAGTCCATCTTAGTCCCACTTGGATAGATTACCATGGTAAGGAATGCAATCTGTGGAATTGCAGTGCCTAAATTGTTGAGAGACCTTGGATAGATTTCCCTGTTCAGGAATCTAGTCCATTGCATTGTGGTGCCTAAACTCTTCATAGTTCATATAGTTTAAGATATTCCTTATGAATACCTCCCTAGTTAAGAGAGAGTGTTGAAAAATGTAACTAGGTTTGGTCTTCAAAAAATGTATTTGTCAAAAGAATTTTTATTACTGTTACAATGACTTACTAAAGCACGAGTTTCATGCTTGGGTCATCATTTTATTAGTCAAATTCCCCATTGTGGACTCCTAGGATTAATAAAGAGTCATTAGAGTTATTGTATATTTTATGAGACCCTTCTTGGGCTTTCGAACAATGTAAAAATAATTATTTTTTAGTCAAAGATGAATTATGTAACCTCCACACCAAGTCAGCCTCAAGAAGATCAAGTAAGCCTCAAGAAAGGTAATTCGACCTCATTGGAAGGTTATATATACAAGGCAATTTGAATTCATTTGGTGCATCTCACTCTCTCACACATAGTTTGATATTTGAAGTTGGGAAAAAGTGCGAAGGTGAAGAAGGAGGCTAAAAGGAGTGTGAGTTTGGTTAAGAAGGAAGGGAAGGAAAAATTGATGTTTTGGAATCTCTCTCTCTCTCTCTCTCTCTCTTGTGGGCTAGTTTAGGAGATCAAAATATCCTTGTCAAAGTCGAAATTGTTGTTGATGTCAGAAGTTTCCAAGCCATAGTTGCTAGGTTGGAAGTGCTGTTGCTACTAGGTCGAAGGTTAGATCGAAGAAGGAGAGGTTGTCTTGGTGTGAAGGAGGTTTGAGTCAAGGTTGAAGAATCTCAAGGAAAACTATTAAAGGAAGAGATTTTTGACTCGGTTTTACCCTATATAAGGGTTTTTACCTAATAGAGTGCATACATCTTGTGTCTTTTGTTTTTCGTGATTTCATGCACACATAATTTGGTAATTTCTTGATGAAAGATAGTATAAAAAATAAATAAAAGAAATCAAGATAATTCACAAGCAATTATCAAGAAAGAGAAATCTAACCCTAATTCTACTAGCATTGATTTCTCAACATGTTGGACCCCAATTCCTAACGGGGCGACAACGCCACCCATAAGATCGTCACTAGGGGGATCGACAACGATTTTATGAGCTTCCCCCCTGTCAAGGGGGTCGGGGGGCAGCACCCCTCAAAGAAAAAATCTAATTAAAAAATGCCTTGTAAAATATTGTAATTTCATAGTCAATTTAGGTTGTTCATTAGGTGAAAACTCTGACGATAGAAGTTATGTTAATTTAGGGTTTTTTTCCCTAGAAGGCAACCCTAAGTTTATATGAGGGAATTATATTGCAGTTGTGGATAATTATTCTTTGTGAGAAAGAAATAAGAGACTATGTGAT